>JAUKPP010281591.1:0-10635 GCA_032273245.1 Phyllaplysia taylori
GATGGACGTAAAATTCGGAGGTCCCGCCTCGTAAATGACCTTACAGAGTTGCATGGGGCGTTAAACCAAAAATCAAACCAAACTGAGCTTCATCATCATAAATAATTACCTTTCTATTTTAAACTGATGAAGCTCAGCAGTTTTCTTTTAAATTTTTTAAAATCCTAAATGAACAGTTTGTGATAATGAGATTACAAGTTTTCCAGTACTGTGATGTTGTGACTTGGTTGACACTGTGGTACTAATATATATCCTTCCTGTGTTTTTGGTTTGGTTACCAGTTTTACGTCCCCTGCAAGGCTGTAAGGTCATTTAAGAGACGGACTACTTTGAACCTGTCTGTCAGGGCCAACCCGGGCTGAGAGGGAAAAATTCCAACAGAAAAAACACAGTTCATCTACAACCAGTCTCGAACTCAGTCTTTCGCATGAGAGGCAAAGAGCCTAACCAACACCACAGCGCCGGTTTCAGTATTAATAGTAATAATAATAATGACTGCATTTATATAGCGCATATCCCCACTTGAAAGCAGGCTCTATGTGCTTTATGTAAAAATCAATTATTACCCCAGGAGACCAAGTCATTCAGAAACCTTCTCAACTTCCTAGGAAGCATACAGTGCAAGCTGCCATTTTCCAGGCGCTAAAGCACTAACATACGAACAAGATCTTCGCTGTCTATAGCTGGGTACCCATTTACACCTGGTTGAAGTGAGGAAAATTTGTGTAAAATGCCTTTCCCAAGGACACAACGTTGGGCCCGAGCTGGGATTCGAACACGCAACCTTCCGATCACGAGTGCGACAGCCTAACCACTAGACTACCAACTTGATCTATATCGTGGTATTTATATCCTACCAGGAGTGTGTGCCAGAGTCAGTGGACATGAAGCGCAAAGTCTTTGAGCAGATGGACGGCTTCATCACAGAGGACATGGTGGTTGCCACGTCCAGCAGCTGTATCTGTGTCTCACAGTTTGCTGGAGAACTACGACACAAACATCGCACGCTTGTTGCTCATCCGGTGAGAGACTTTTACTTCATGGCGCTGCTTTATTAGTAGTAAGGAATGGGTTATTTATAGAGGCGCCAGCCTCAGTTTTTTTAGCCTCTTCTTGTTTTGGTTTTTACTTAAGCACTCAGTCGGGCTTCATTTTCCCTGAGGGTTGCCATTTGCATCATTTCGCTGTTACGAAGATCCGCAAAAAAAACACACAAAAAAAACAAAAAAAACCAAACAAAAACAGCAACCAAAAGCAAATTTTTAAAAAAACAAAAAAGCAACAGACAAACCCAAAATTATTTCAAAGTTTAATTTTTCTTTAACGCTGGTTGCAACACTCCAGACAAGTGATTGTGCAGATCACAGAAGGAGGGACAACTCAAAATTTAACATCTATTTATGATTGTGTGTGTGTGTCGGGGGGGGGGGGGGGGGAGGGTGTTAATTGAGTCCCTCTGTTATTTCTGTGTGCTCCTCAGCTGAGGTTTGCCCTGACAAGCAGGGTTATGACTGTGCAGTGCTACAAGGGGCAGTGAAAGAAATTTCAACTCTTAGAAACAAAGCTTTTTTCCAATGCCATGAGACTGCATAGAAGTTAATTCCTTTAATTCCATACAATGGGGGCTTTTTCTTCTATGTGGATCATTGGATAAATTCTTATAATTCCACATGTGGTGAAAGGAAACAGACATATCTTACTTTGACATTTTAATACATTCATGTGTGAGACATGATTAACTGATCAATTCATCAGTAATGACATGTATAGTACTGTAATACAGAGAGATAAACCAAAACTTTTGTACTGATACCACGTTTACAGCCCTCTTGAATTATGTTTCCAGGTGAATCCCCCTTACTTTATCCCACTAGTGGAGATTGTGCCTGGACCTTTCACGTTGCCTGAGGTCACATCAAAGGCTAGGTCACTCCTGGAGAGTGTCGGTCAGTCTCCAGTCACCTTAAGCAAGGAGGTTGCTGGCTTTGCTCTCAACAGAATCCAATACGCCATCATAAACGAAAGTTGGTGCATGTACAAGGTAACCATTTATTTGTTTTATTGAAGTTGTTCAGCTTTGTTGGATATAATACGTTTTTATGATTACACTCTTGCCATTTTTTGTTTGCCAGTTTTATATCCCATGCAACACAGTTAGGTCACTCTTACCATTGCTTTATATCCAGTTGTTACGAGGAAAACATATGTCATGAAGCTGCTGCTATATCATAGGACTTGCATGTTTTGGAAAAATATTACTTTTAGAATATGATTGACATTTCCCTGGAGCAAAGCCATCGATTTGTGGTGTATTTTATCAAATCATCAAGCTCAAGAACAATTTTGCATTTCTTCGATATATTAGGCCTACTTTTTTTTATGCACATGTGGTTTGGGGTATCCCTTCATATGTGTGTACATTTGTGTGTTTTCTATATGCTTGTGTGTGTGTGCATGTGTTCCTGTCTGTCTGTCTGTCTGTCTGTCTGTCTGTCTGTCTGTCTGTCTGTCTGTCTGTCTGTCTGTCTGTTTGTCTGTCTGTCTCTGTCTGTCTCAGTGTCTGTGTAATGTTGGGGTTGGTGAGTAGAAGGGAGGTAATTAAATAATCAAAAACTGTTAGAGGCAGGGAGTAGAATTATTGGTCTTTGATCCGAGCCCTTCACTGACATGTTACTATAATCTGAAAATTAGAACCTCGATGGGTTCTAGGGTGTTTTTTTCAACAGGTGTTACTTGGCCACTAAGTCATTCGATCCCAAAACTTTTTCTTGTTTTATATTACACTGACACCCATCTCATCAGTCTTGACACTAACATCGGAGGTCATGTTCCCTTTAATGACATCATTGTGTAAAAGGAATAATTATATGGCTTCTGTGATGTAATGGTTCAGGCCCTTCTTGTATCACACAGAGGATGGGAGTTCAATCCCTATGTTGCACAAAACATCTCCATCTCTCCACTGTGGATAAGGAGATGAGTGGCTCGTCAACGGAGGTGGTATTTTGAGGGACCCAATCGGATTCAAACAGGGTGGTCATAGGAGGGGTATAGAAACACCTAGAGAAAATGATCACATTTTCATTTTTCACTTATATATACATGTATTTCACTATTCGTCATTTCTTGAGGACCATACAAGTGTTGCCGATGGGCAATATTTTTATGTTTAATTCTGATCAATTTAGTCCCGTCCTTCCTTTGTTTCAGCATCTCAGCACACAAGCTGGGTTATTTTTAGATAGCGCTGTGTGTTTGGGCGCGCCTTAGACTAGAGTGTTTGGTCAAAGTACCCGCCTCTATTCTCTTCACACCCCCCCCCCCCTTGCACACCAGGTAGAGGCTTTGTTTTTAACTTGACCACTGGTCAGCGTGCATCTGGTCACAGTAGCAGTGCCAGGAGCGTCTGCGCCCAGCGCGGGGAATTCTAGCATCTCGTTCTTTCTCCCCTCGGTGTTGGCACGGAGAGGGTGTTGCTGTCAGTTCTGCTGTTGCCTGTTTTTTTAATCTAATTTCTAAAGTCATTAAATTTAGTGAACGTTCGAGTGGGACCAGTGCTGACCCTGATCCGGTTTCTTCTTTTTATTTTTCACATCTTGTCATCTCCTGTGTGTACCCGAATAAAGTTTAATCTTTGCCCAGGACCTAATCTGCGAGCCTTGGACTTTAGTGTGTTCACTGACCTGTTGACGTCATCTGTCATTTAAATCGTCCACCGGCTCACAGTAGTTCTACATTCATCATTAAGATTATGGTATACGGTTCATTGAGGTTGTGGTGTGGGATCATTTTCTCTACGTGTTTCTATATCTCTCCACTGGAATGTTATGCCTCTCCCGAATGAGTTGGCCCTGACAGGAAGGGTTGAGGTAGCCCACCTCTAAAATAACCTGACAGTGTTTAAAGGGGAGTAACACCAAAACTAAAATAAAATTCAACATTAGCAAACCCCAAACCAAATGTCCCCCTTTTCTTTCTCTTTCCTTCCACTTCCTCACAGGATGGTCTCCTAAGTGCTGCGGACATAGACAAGCTCATGGTCAACGGCCTAGGGCCACGCTATGCTTTCATTGGTCCTCTGGAGACTATGCATCTCAACGCTGATGGTAAGTCAGGTTTTACACTGCTAGCTTGTCCAGATTGAATTTATGCTGTGACATCATGAAATCAGGATTATGATTTGAGGATATTGTTTGTATCAATACTGATCTTCCTGCTCTACACTTTGAAAGACTTATTCATGGTATTGTTTACATAGTAAAAAGAAATGGGCTTGATCAAAGGTGCGATGTGAACATCAATACCAATAGGTAACCTTGTAATTGTGTATAAATATGTACAAAGAATTGCAGATTGTCAGTAAATATTATGGATAAAAGTTAGCATTTAAAGTGTCTGCTTGTCTGCATCATATCATAAACTTTATATTGATCTATTCTAAACTGAAATAATTCTAAAATGATAAGAGATAAAAGTAAACGGTTTACTGCATACCATTCTCTGGCCATTTAAGTTTTGTCTGGGATACTTTATAAGACTATATTGATATAATGGCATTTTAGAAAGGAATTAATGCAACAAGGCCATTTTTAGATCATGGCCTCAAAAGAGCGCACTGGTACACCAAAGAGAAGGACTGCTAGAAAACCTTGCTTGGCAATAAAAAGATTGTTAAAACTGTTTTTCAAAAAGGAATTATGTCCACCAAACTGTGGCTTCATATTTCACGAAAAAGAATTTTGTGTTTCATCGTTTGATGTTAGAAAGCCATGGATGTCTCTGGCGGTATCAAATTAACGAAATCGTCTTTTTCATTGAGCGGGCACCATGCACATCGCAAATCCAGCTCTACTATCTTTGTTGTCATAACAGTTAACACTACCAGTTTCTACCAAATTTTCATACCAAATTCTGACTAAGTTTTGGATTGTGTTTTTCTTTCTGTGCTCAGTTAGAATTTTCTGAGAGCTGCAAGCGCGCCATCTGCCTTGTAAATGCACATGATGCACTTGTAAATGCAATATTAGCGTCATTTCTGAGCGCTGAAAATCAGGGTCTGTTCGCGTAAACTGGCGATGTCGCGCAGTGGATTCTTGGATTCGGTTGATTTTGGTACCAGAAAAAATTTTAATGGGTGAGGATTAATCGTTAGAAAACAGAATGTTTCTATCTCTTACTGTCTTTAAGTTATTAATTTTAGTTTAGAATCGATCAATATAAAAAAAACCACCCGGTGTTATAATTTGTGGATATTGCATGTATCAGTACTCATCTTCCAGTTCCACACTGTGAAAGACTCATTCATTGTGTTGTGTACATAGAAAAAAAGAAATGGGCTTGATCAAAGGTGTAATGGGAACATCAATACCCACAACAGTCATTAATGATCAAGATCATGAGTGAAAGCTCGCCGGAATATGCCGGCTTTTGAAAATCTCGTCAGGTTATCTGCTGGTTTTAGTCAACAGGAGGACGTAGCTCACCAACAAAATGGAATGATTGTGTGCCGCTCTTAACTGATAAATTTCGAGTCAACATGTTTCATTTCGGTGGTTGAGCCTGCTTGTTTTTAAAGTGTCGGACGTAGAGTTGAGCGAAAAGAATGAGCTATCTAGCATTTAGATATAAACATTAGGAGGATTTCTTTTTATTCTATTGTCTTTCTGACAGTTTTCATTCATTAGAATTTTTTGTTTCAGGTTTAGGCCCATGAACTTGCTTTCACCCATGATCCATACATCCAAACTGAACTCCGACCATCATTCTCTCTTCTTCTGTGGTGTAATGGTTAGGCTCTTCGCCTTGCAAGCGGGAAGACCCTAGATCGATCCCCGATCATGGACGATCTGGGTTTTTTCTGCTGGGATATTTTCCCTCTCAGTCCGGGTTGGCCCTGACAGGCAGGGTCGAAGTAGCCCGTCTCTTAAATGACCTACAATCTTGCAGGGGATGTAAAACTGGTTACCAAACCAAATCTCTCCTTCTTCATCTCAGGTATTGTGGACTACTGCAACCGTTACGGCCAGGGAGCCTACAACGTGTGCAAGACGCTCACCCCTCCACCTATAATGTACGACATCCCTACAGCGGAACAAGTTCTGAAGGAGATGGAGCAAGTTATTCCCCTTGATCAAATCGGGGACAGACGGAAGTGGAGAGACGAATGTTTGGCTTCTTTAGCGTCACTGAAAAAAAAATTGAAACAGAAGACTGATTAGAGCATGTGAGAGTGTTTCTAAGGATGGTCAGAGAGTATAGATAAGAAAAAGAGGGATAACTTTCTTCCCTTTTTGTAAAATAGAGTCAATTGCTGCTGTGCATATTTTCATTCCATTGTCAGTGTCATCGCTATATAATAACACAAACACTGTATTCTTATAGACGATTCACTTGCCCAAAAAAGTGTCCCCAGAAAGTTAGAGCGGCACTTAGTGCTTATAGTGAGAATCGAAAATTCGCGTTCTTATTTCTCTGTACTTTGACACTATTTTTGTCCTGTGCTAACCTATAAAAAGGATCGGAAGTTCTTTTTGCTATGAAAACCAATTCTACAAACACATTTTTTTTCGGTTTTGCATAGGAATTTAATTACAGAAAATGCCACTCTTATAATTCTTGATCTGCATTATTAAATATTATTTAGTAGTGCTATATATCCCATTTGAAACCATGTGTAAGAATTTGCAAATAATATATTCAGGACATAAGAGTGATATTTCAAATTTGAACTTTTGCATCCAAATAGTAAATGCATTTGCCTTTGGATGACAAAGTTTGAATGATTCACTTATCTTTAAGGTTTTGTGGTTTGAAATGTGGCTGGTCCTCTTTATTTGAATTATGACTGACTTGCATTCAATATGTTCTGTATCTTGACTGGCCTTACCTTACTTAATTAACCACTACACTGCCATATTTTTGTTGTCTCCATTGTTGAAAGTCTGGTAACATCATAGGGCAAAAAATGATTGGGTAAATTATATAGGACAACGACATGCCAGTCAACTCTTTGCTCATTAATACACACCGATTCACACACACAGACAGAGAGTGTGTGCCATTTACTATTTTTGTATAGATATCACTATTAAAAAAATCACAATGTGAACATTTGATTAGCTCAAATTTAAGTTAAAGCATGTGCAGGACTTTATGTATGATGCTGAAGTGTGGTTGGCATATTTTTAGAATTGCCCATATAGATGTCTTCAACTTCTTCCTTTGGGTCATTAAAAAAAAAGAAAGAAAAGAAAAGTAATCTTTATTCATCCCCATTTGGAAATTCATTTTACAATGGTGTAGGCTAAGAAGACATTCACACAAGCAATAACAGATGGGTGTAGTGACAAATTATGAACACAGATAACGTCATCCAGACAAATTATACATACACGCATCATTGCTGGTTGCCACGGAGAAGCAGCCAAGGATGGAAGTACAGTAATGCAACACCACAATCATATTAAAGTGTTGATACTTTGCTGTTTCAGTTCTATTAATTTTTTTGTTAAAGTAAAGGCTTTTTTTTCTCAAATCAAATCAAATGATAATGGGATTTTTACCCCAAATTTCCTGTAAAAAGGACAAATAAAGATTATCTTATCTTATTTATTTTCATGAAAACATGTATAAAAATTATTCTATTATTCAGTTTATGAAACATTCACTTGCAATTGCTCATTTCAAATTAAATCATGATTACCTGTATGCATTGGTTGAGTGTGGTGTTTTCTTAGCTTTTTACTCTGCATTTTTTACCACCAACTCTTCTGAATCCCAGTGGATCCCTTTACATACACTTTCCGTTGGAGTGACACTCCCACTGACATTCTCGAAATCATTGTTAAAACTTTCACTTGCAATTGCATGTGTCACTAAATCATTGTTAGAAATAGATTTGTAACTTTCATCTGTCATGTTTGGTTTGGTTTTGGCTTAACGTCGCTTGCAACACTGTAAGGTCATTTAAGGGATGGGCGACTTCGACCCTGCCTATCAGGGCCGACCCAGACTGAGAGGGATATCGTCCCAGCAGAAAAACGGAGATATACTCGATCAAACAAACCGCTTCATGCGGGCCTCGAACTCACGTCCTCTGCCTCATAGGCGAAGCGCCTGACCATTACACCACAGGCGCCGGTATCTGTTATGTAAAAATATCATGACATAAAGTCAAATATTGATCTTGTGATTTTTGTCCTACAAGAGGTTCGATTTATAGAATTTGTTTATTTCGTATGGATCAATTGATACACAATTGGACACAAAAGGAAGAGTTATCAGTAAATTGTTATCAATTTTCTGTATCCTATTTTCTTTCTTTTATGCGCTCTTCTTTCCTCATTTCACCGACCGTATTTGATTTTTTTGGAAACAACATTATACACTTATTTCACGCAGTTTTTTATTTACAAGACGGATGTAGACGATTGTATCACGCTGATCAGCAATGGTTGCCGAGATTGCGTTTACATTGCTAAAAGTGGTGTAAAACACTATCACTAATAACGGAATAGAAATTCCAGGGCCAAAACGAACAGTTCAGCCCCATATTTGGTATTAAAAAATTTATGATAGGAAAACCAAGGGAGTTTCCAATGCAGTGCGTTTAACCATCAGATAAGCCCCCTTTTTGCGGGCAGTCCCTCTGTTTTTTCTATTTTAATTAAGTATGGGACAGCTCCATTGGTTTGGTACTTTTGTTTTACGTATCTTGCAACACTATAAGCTCATTTAGGAGATGGACTACTTTAACCTGCCTGCCACTCGGGGCCAACCCGAACTGAGAGGGGCGGATCCCAGCAGATGCTCATCCCGACTTGGGAATCGAACTCGTGTCTTCAGAGTATCAGGCGCCTGTGCAAAGTCAAACCTAAATAACATAAGACAACGATATGACATAGAGATACTTGTGACATGACGTTTGGTTACCAATTTTACGTCCCCTACAAGACTGTAAGGTCATTTAAGAGACGGGCTACTTCGACCCTGCCTGTCAGGGCCAACCCGGACTGAGAGGGAAAAAATCCCCAGATCGTCCGTGATCGGGGATCGATCTAGGGTCTTACCGCATGCAAGGCGAAGAGCCTAACCATTACACCACAGCGCCGGTGTGACATGAGGTAAAATAATGGCCAAAGATTGCATAAAAAGTTAAACAGGGAGAAGATCGAGCTCGCAAATTTCTTTTGAAGATTCCATGATTACCTTTCTTTCACGGCTTCTGAGAGCCTGTATTTTAAGAAGAGAAAAATAGCCTCTAAACTCGAATCTGGGTCAAACAATTGAAGCGCGGATAACAAGAAATATGTTGCAAGTGTGAATGCTGATCCGCGCTTGCCTATTGTGATACGCGGCCACGCTCGCAATGCACTGTTGGTTACCAACATTTGGTCACCAGTGTCCAGTTTTACGTCCCCTGCAACACTGTAAGGTCATTTAAGAGACTGGCTACTTCGAACCTGCCTGTCAGGGCCAACCCAAACTGAGAGGGAAAAAATCCCAGCAGAAAAAAAACCCAGATTGTCCGCGATCGGGGATCGATCTAGGGTCTTCCCGCATACAAGACGAAGAGCCTAACCCAATGCACAGCGCCGGTAATGTACTTGTGTCGCTGGCCATTTCTCCTCTCAAAAGGTAGGCTCTCTGATGGTCCTCAGAAGCGCGTTTTAAATTGATAAGACAAAAGTGCCGTCATATTTATGATCAAAAATAGGTAAGGTAACACAACACATTATTTTGTCTAGCTGTGGCCTGATCCCTCTGTCCACACCCGTATGAAACTAGCCCATCACCAGCCCTACATGATCTCCGTAAAGATCTCTTACCACAAGCAGCAAATATTGAAAACACTCTGTATGGAAAACCTGAGCAACTCAGGAAACATCCCAATACCATGTCATGGCATCAAGTCGAAGGGCAAGAGCCCAAATGACCACTGGATCGGAAAAGTAAAGTAAAGTACATGTAGGTAAGTCTAGCTGTGGTCGACTGAACATCAATTTTGTTAATCAAAATGTTCTTAAAACGAGCTAGTTAAAAAGTTTTTTCTTATTTAAATTTGTTGTGCAGCCCCATATTTCTTGACAGATAATACACAACTATCCACCGGCGCTGTGGTGTAGGCTAATGGTTAGGCTCTCGCCTGTCATGGAGAGGACACCAGTTCGATACTGGTCGCGGACGGTCTGGGTTTTTTTCAGCTGGGATTTTTTTCCCGGTTGGCTCTGACAGGCAGGGTTGAAGTTGCCCATCTCTTAAAATGACCTTACAGTGTTGCAGGGGACGTAAAACTGGTAACCTAACCAAACTTACCAAACGCAAGCACCCATCTGTTGCAAATGTGCAGATGTATACAACTGCGGTTATTTTCCTCTCTCAGTCCAGGTTGTCCTTGACAGGCAGGATTGAAATAGCCCGTCTCTTAAATGACAATACGGTGTTGCAAGGGGCGTAAACTAGTAATCAAACTAAGCCTAAAGAACGCGAAAGGCCAGACCTCAGCTCTCATAATGCACTCCACCAAAGAGCTTATATATAAAGAGATGCAAGCTCGGTGTGGATTAGTAAGCGGAAAGAGAAAGAAAAATGTATACACAAAAGAGTAGCAATAAAGCTCCTCTAGTGCGTTACTAC
>JAUKPP010281602.1:0-10635 GCA_032273245.1 Phyllaplysia taylori
ATCGGGACCAGAGGCCGATGTCCTTATCCAGAGAATGTCGCTGTTCAGAGAGGTCGTTATTGGGAAGTTCCACTGTAGTTCATGTCCACATTATAGTGAGGAAGAACATCAGATTTTCTGATGAGTGATTGTTTGCTTGCCACCACTTCTTGTATGATCCACAAAGTGCATAATGTTAAAAGTCTCACAAAAAACCCAGAGCAAAACAGCAACAACAAAAGAAGCTCCGCAAATCCTTCCCGTTTTCCGTTCCTTGTAAGCCCTACTCTAGGCTTTGTATCACTTGATGAATATTTTTCTGTGCTTTCTGTCTTTTTTAAGTAATTGTAATTCAGCTTGTATCTTGTTCTTTTCTAGGTGTTGCTGGAGACCAATTTAGGTCGCTTGCAGGTAGAGTTGTACAAGGAATTGAAGAAGAATGGTCCGTCCCGGTCTTTAAGAGCTGCGTTATGGCGTTTTGCTGACATGTGCCATCTGATCCGACCACAAAAGTGCAGGCAAGACTGTTATGCCATTTTTTTTTTCTTTTTATAGAATGATATCACTACTAGTCAGTCTGAAGGATCTTGATGGGAATGCCTAAGGCTGAGTAACAAAGCACCTGCCTACGAATGCGGAGGTCCCAGGTTGAAATCCTGGCAGATTCACAAGGCCTTTTCCAGAGTTTCCATGGCATGGCCTCTGTCTTATGGACGTAAAATTTGGAGGTCCGGGTGTTAAACAACCAACCAACCAAAGGATCTTGAAATCTTTATCATAATTTTTTTATGTGTTGACATAATGTTTTCATGGAATTGTGACAAAATAATAAATTGTAAAATGATAGTCTAATTTGCCCTTGCGACCACCTGTTCAAGACAACCACTTCTACAAATGACCAGTTCCTATATTGACACCGTCCAAGGTGACAAACTGCTCAGGACAACCATTTATCTTCCCAACAGTGAATGGTCGGACTGGGTTGGTTCAACCCCCCCCCCCCCCCCCCCCCCCCTCTTGATCGGTAGTCTTAAGCATTTTGCATTAGATTCTAAGACCATTGAAGTTTGTTTTCCCTGTGATGCTGTAAGATAGATTCTCAAAAGGTTATTTGTACTGACATGACTTCTTATCCTGTTTTGAATATGTTAGACTTATTATGGAAATTGATTTGATCAAGATAACAATTTAGGTCCTTTAAAAAACATTAAATGTCAAATTGTAGACCATAATTCACAAATATTACATTACTGTTCCTCAGACCTTACATTGTGAACTTGCTGCCCTGTATAGCTCGAATATGCAGACGAGGAGAAGAAGCTGTGCAGGAGACCCTTTCTTCTGCCATGCCTAAAATTTGTTCAGCCCTGATGCCATTTGCTAATGACACTGAAGTGAAGGTAATGTGATCTTTCTGCCCAACAGTCTAAATCTGAGGTGCTCTGGTGTGATCTGCTTATTGACTTAGTCTGTTTCCTGGCACGGGAATGACCGTATTAAATATTTTAAAAACCCATCTTCTCACATTTGATTTACTCCAACCTCTTGTCTGTCATTTCATTGTCAAACCTGTTCCTTTTGAATTGAAAGAAATGGTTACGAGTCCTTGGGATGAAATGATGCCAACACTAGCATGTACACAGTGTGGGCCACATAACCTATTTAACCTTGTCTTGGTCATGTCTCCAGGCGTTGCTCAAATCATTCCTGCCAACCCTTCGTTCGACGTCAGCAGTCTGTCGCCGGATGTCAGCAAGTAGTTTGGCTCTCATCTGTCAACATTCCAGGGCGCCCCTGTCTTTCTTCAATTACTTGGTCAACGTATTGCTAGGTAAGTTTCTTGTGAATGCATCACATTGATTTTTTGCTTTCTTTAAAGATTCACCTTCAGACTGATAAGTGCAGGAACGATTTTGCTTTATGTCTCTCTAAAGATATTCAAGTTTTAAAACCAAGTTGAGCTCAAAGGTAATATAAAAATGCTTGAAGGTAATGTGCAATGACACTTTTTGATGCTTTTTCTCTGTAGATATAAAAACAACAAATAGAACCCTCCAAAGAACTGACTCTCCTGTAAATACATATCCATAGATCTATAGAATGTTTATGATACATGTATGGAAAGCAATGGACTGAAATTTTCTTTGCTGAAATGTTTCTTCCCAGAGATGATTTTGCCAGTGGACATTGAGCACGACGTCCCCACCCTGTTGGGAGTGATTCTGTGTCTACGTCATTCCATTCCCCACCTGGCTCCTTCCAACAACAGAGACCTTGGCCTCAAAGACAGCTTTGGCTACAGGGAGCCAGAGGCAGAGCAGGCCATACATGTGGATCAGATCGTGAAGGTAACTAGCGAATACAGCAGAATCCTGGTGTAGTGTATGTCCATCGACTTGAGCATAAAGCAGAATGTTTTTGTACATTGATTTATTTAGAATACAGACCATTTGGACAAAATACACTAATACTGCTTATCTGAATAGCACGTTTCAGCTGTATCCCAATTCCGTTACCCCTCATCTTTCATAATAAAATAATTTTGTTAGTTCGAGTTGGAAGATTAAAAATGGAAATGGAAGAGTTGCTTAAGAGTTTAATTAAATTATTGAAATGTGACAAAACCTATCAAAAGTATATTTTCAACATGCAATGGTCTTTAAAACAAAGTACCATGGTACTAAAATATGAGGTTTTGATTTAAATAGTATAATGTATACAGATTTGCATGTTTACAAATTGACTTCATTTTAAGAAAACAACATAATTTTGAAGACGTTTAAGCCAGGAGGTAAAAGAGTAACATTTTCCAAAAAGATGTGTAACTATGTCACACCTTTGTGAGTTGGGCAACTGGAATGTTCTAATTATCAGCAGGCTGGAGATCAATTATGCTGCAATTCTCATACATTTGAATATTTAATTTCAGGCTGTTCACATGTGTAAACATGATCAAGTATTATAATTTAAATGCAATTTGTAAGAATGTCATGGAATTACATGTTCAGGCTTGTCTAACAACAAATATCTTTGATTTCCGGTCAGATTTTACAAGCTTTACTTCACTACACTGGACACAGCGATCACAATGTGGTGACCGCCTCCCTCGAGTCCCTGCAGCAGTTACTTCGCACACCTCCGCCTGCACTTTCGCGCCTACTCCTACAAAAAGGAAGCATTTCAAGAACTTTCATCTTTTCCCAAGACTTTAAGGAGGAGGAACAGTCAAGGATAGAGAGTGAGTGGCATTCAGGTCTTTCACTCTGAACATGTTTGTTGTGAACATTTTGTCCTCTCCGTGCTATGTATGTAGTGTCATATTTGAAAACCATCACTATGTAAAAGTATGTATCTTGTCACCTGACCTACAGAACGTCAAGTTTATTTTGTGTCATGGTTGGATACTATAGGCAATGTCTTTCTGAGACACAGCAAACAGTTGCAGTCTCAGGGTTTGGCATTCTCTGGCTTTATCAGGACTTTCAGGTGTTTTATTTTTTATTGGTATGCAAGAAGTGCCTAGAGATTAATGTGGTCAGGATGGAGTGCTAATACTAAGAATGAAGTCCCAAGGGACTGTTTAGCAAGAATAAGTTGATACACATATTTTTACACTGCCTCTCTCTACAAAAAACACCAGTGTTAATTTCATCCGCACAGCTATATATACCAAACTAAAGTCTCTTTGCTTTTGGGCATGGTGTAAAGCCAGGTATGAAATTTTCTATAGACAATAATCGAGTTGGCTCCAAATGGATGCGTTTGCTGCTTCTACTTGGATCATTTTACTTCTTTCATTAAATATTTCCCATAGTTTTCAACACAATTATTTTTATCTCTTTGTTCTTTATACTATTCATATTCTCAGGTTTATTGGCATATACTTAAGTGTCTAAAACAGCTTTTTCCTTAAGGAATTAACAGACCCTCTGACATGATTTTCCTTACTACTCTTGTTTTTCCAAAGTTATCTATGCGCCTTTGTGTACTTTGCTTAGGCTGAATAAGAATGATAATAAGTTTTGGCTACATCTTCAGGTGTGACTGACCTGGCTATGGCAGGGGATGAGGCTGGGCTGGATGATGACCCAGGGGATGTCAGTGGTCAGTCAGTGGCCTCAGGAGGCTCAGACAACTCTACATTTCCTTCTGACTATGGCAGTGGCTCTTTCACCAGTCAGCAAAGGTATTTCATCTCTTTTATTTCTTCCCTTTTGTTCTTTCCCATTTCCCAACAGCTTGTATTTGTATTTATGGTTTACAATCACCCTCAACACCCATTCTGCTTGCTCTAATTTATGTATGGCAAATGTTCTAAAAGTCTTGAAGTACATCATTATGTACACAGTGGTTTTAGTTCGATACCTTTGCCAGATGCTTTATCTCTGCTCTCTTTTATGCTCTAAAAATGCAACATTGCCTTCACGTGTCCCAACAGCTCAGATGTAGAGGCTGCAGGTGCAGGGCTGACCAAAATCATCATTGGTGATGAGAGTGATTCGATTGTGGTCACTGATGGCACAGAGTACTCTGGTGTGGAGATTGGGGATCTGAATGAGGAGCGGTCAGAGGTGTCTGCTGCTTCAGGTAAGCACAATCAAAGCTGATTGTCATTTACAGAGAACTGATAGGATAAAAAGTTATATTTCTTTAGTTTGTGATAGGCTTTTTAACAGAGCTAAATTTTGAAAGCGTTAAATTTTTACTGAAGAAAAGGAGAAGCTTTTTTAGGGTAACAATCATAGGGACCCTTTTAAAACAATGTGCCTCGTAGAATGCGCCTATTTTATGAAAAAGTTAACATCAAGCAAAATAAAATAGCATCAGTATGAAGCAGTTCATATGAGGAAAAAAGATTTATCAGCATATCAGGAAAAAAGATGAATCAAACTTAGTAATGTTTGCAAAATGGATGACACAGTAAAATTTCCATTTAAGGTGAATTAGCTTTAACATATTGCTGGATGAAGTACAATTTTTCAACTTGCCAATCAAACTTATTGCGCTGTCTGTTTGCTTTACCAGGTATCTCCCACAGCGACAGTATCGAGACGCTGCAAAGTGTGCGCAGCATCAGTCCACACCCAGGTCCTCTGACACTGCCAAACCATGACATGAATGGGAACCCACAGTTGCCTGCTGAGCAGGAGGAAGAGAGTGTCCCACCTAGTCCAAACCCTGCCGCCGGAGAAGCAGTACAGCAGGTATGCCGAAGTCATTGCTTAAGTACAAGTTGCCAAGGGTGGGAATTTTCAGGATTTTATAGTGGATAGAGGGTAAAATGTCCCCAATAATATAATTTGATTAGTTAGTCAGCGGGGTTTATGGGTCCAATAGCATAATGTTTTAAATCTTAGTGTTAGATGGACTCGTGGTCATGTTTGTTCAATATTGGAAATTTTGCACTAACTATCTACCCTTGAACCTCTGATATCAAAGAATAACTTGTTTTCTTATGGCATAGAAACCATTTATTTTTAAAAATTTAGGAATAAAGTCATTGTGCAAAAGAAGAGATGGAAAAGCAATGGGTTTTGTTCATACTGATTCTGTACTTGCTTTCTCTTGTCTTGAAAGATTGAGGTTGAGCCTGAATCTCTGAAGGAAGACGAAGTTCCACTTTTATTCTACCTACGTTTGCTGTGCAAGAGATTCCTTTTGACTGGCGTCCCAGATGGTCTGGTGTCGGACAAGCAAGTGCGAGTCAGTCTCAAATCTTTAGCCTTGGGCTGTGTCGCTCACAGTGTATCCATCTGCCCAAGGCTGTTTCTCTTCAAACTTTGCCCTACTGCGACTGGAGCAGGTGAGCTTTTGCTGTTTTCATGCCACTTTGCGGGAGAGAGATGCACTTTATCTCCCAGCCTCAAATCAAGATATTGTGATGTATTCAAATTGTAAATTGAATTGGAAGTGAAGATCAGTTGTGTCTGACACAAAAGGAGTGAAGAAAAAGTAAGGATTAGAAATTTAACTCTACACGTGTGAAACCTCCCAGAAATGAAATAATTTGCATATTTGGAAATGAAAAGTAAGCTTATTGGTTATTGAAGTCAATTAAATGAACATACATTTTTGGAAATAAAGGGATTGAACATGAAAATATGACATTGACAGAATTGCCAACCTCTACGAATTTTCCGTAATTTGTACGGAATCAGGCTCAAGTTTACGGGACTATGACAAAACCATAGTTTTTACGGAAACTGCAGGGGAAGAGCAAAAAAAATAATAGAACTATTAAACTACGACTTGTTCCGGTCATGAAGAAACGAAAGCGGAAGAGTGATATAAAATAATTCCAACACGGCTTCCGGTCGCGAAGAAGCTTTCGCTTTTGACTCGTTGGAATGTAGCCTACATTTCGAGTTTACCGTCCAAACCGCTGTGGATTTCTGCAAATTGTCATTTAAAATGGAGGAAGTTTATCCGGTTTGCCTCCTTTATTATCTTCTCCTCCATCATCAAATTAATCAGGCCAAGCATTTCAGTTCAGTTGGAAAAGTTACTCGCAGTTGAGTTGCAGGAACGGCTCTCTCAGCAGTCTGTCTCAGTGTCGTGTGAAACGAGTGGAAGTCAGGAAAGGGCCCGAATTTTGCATTCTGCTCAACATGTGGTGTCATTTGAATACCAGCATAGCTCATGCTGGGAGAGACGACTGCAGTTGCTATATTGCTAAAAAAAAACAAAAGTAGGCCTAGAGATCTAATGAATGGCTCAGCTCCAGAATGATGAGTGACTCAATCTGAGTGTTCCAGGTGTTTCATTTCCATTCTTTCACTTTCAGAAGAATTAAAATAATATTAGTGGAAGTTAAATAGACTTGAAAGTTTTGAAAGCTAGTGTGGCATTGGCAATATTTTTAGCTCTGCGTGTGGCTCATTGCTCCGATCGACCTGGTTACTACTGAAAATGTTTTGAAATTACTGAAAATGATGTTGCATTTTACTGAAATGACTTTCCAGAGGTTGGCAACTCTGCATTGAAATTAGATAAACTCAGAAATATGTAAATTACGGAAAAAAATAAATAGAACCATCTCATGATGTAATTAAAGTTACTGTTTTATTGCTTAGACACAAAGAAATGGACAATTATTTGGTGCCAAGGTGACTGAACATGTCATGTCCACATAATAATAATTAGAAATAGTTTATTTTGATTATGGTGAAGTCTTTATTGATTATCGTTGTTTACCCTCAGGCAATGACCAGAACCTCCAAGACCTCACATTATATGCTGGCCACCCTGACCATCAGCTGAAAGGTCAAACTGCGCTGGTCATTGGAAGCTTTATACGCGCAGCTTTAATTGAGGGGCGGGCTGACTTCACTCAGTGGGTCATGGATAATTTGCCATCTGAACAAAGTGAGTGGATATTTCACCAATTTTTTCTCTTCTTACCGTACTTGGTGGATTTGAAACTTATCTGTACACTTACAACCTGTAAATCTTTTGTCGGAGTTTGTCTCTATTGTGTGGAAGTTTGTTATTCTTTAAGTGAAGTTGTGAAGTGGGAGCGGCCAAAATTTGCACTGGGAAAAACTCTTACTGTACTTTGTGCAATGGAAAATTACATTTATCATAAATGCAAGGAAAAGTTGCCCAGTTAGTGGATTTTGTTTATATTTTTCACTCTTTTTTTTTCTTGTGTGCTGAATTTGACACACGAAGATGGCTGTTTATTATCAGACTGCAATCTCTGTAGGAATTAGATATTTTATTTACGTGGGGTAGTCAATATGGATAATAACATTTTTGCATTGTGGAGAAAAGTTATCAGAGCTGAAATGTTTTTGACTAAATTAGTCATTTTTGTTGATTGTCCATAATTCTGTACTAAATTTTATCTGCCTGCTTGTGAGTCCAGCTCAGGGGTTTTTGAGATGTTTAGGTAAATTGTGGGGACAGCTACATATGTTTGTGGTTGGGCTGACTTTCATTGATATGGCAAACACAAACAAATTTCTGACATCGTTGCTCCTTTCAGGTGTACTTTCCTTAGAGGGTCTTCTACGCATCATTGTGAACATCCTTGAAGATGAGTCTGCTGTGGCTGTGAGAGCTGGGCTGGTAGCCCTGCAGATGTGTCTGTCTCACTTAATGGACAGCTGCCATGGGCGATTAGGGCTTGGCATACTCCTTGATCTTCTCTGCATACACACAAACCCTTATTGGCTTGTAAAGGTAAACTTGATATGACTTTATATATTACATGTCATCTTTCTTTCTCAAACTTTCTATTTCTACCTTGTTTATTATTTTTAGAAAATATGACGTCTTTAAAATTTGGTAAACTTTACAGGGTGCTTTTTCTCCTAGTCACCACATTGAATTTCTACAATTAATCGTTAAAGATGAAACATACATTTCGTCTGCATTCTCGTTGAGTATTGTGACTTTTACTACCACTTATAATTTATGTGAACACAATTTTGGCTAGGGAGTGGGTTTTCATGGCCAAATAGTGAATTGCCAATCTTGAGTGTGGAGTTCCTAGAGTTTGCAATGCACTTCTAGACTTATGACATCTGTTGGGGTTTTCATGGCTCAGCATCTTTCCTCATAGCAATGGCCATTTAAATCTGAGTTCAGGTTTCTTATAAGACTTGCTAAAAACTTAAAACGAAGCAACTTGGATTGTGTTATTGGAGACAGATTAAATGTTAGTTTGATTTGTGGATAGTGACCAATTGCACAGAGGAAACACGGGAAGAAAAGCTTGGATCATGTTCAACACCAGAAGAGTTTGTACAAATTTGTGCTTTGGTATTTTTTCCAGGTTGAACTGCTTGAGTTGATGGCTGGGCTGAACTTCAAGGTGATCAGCTACATGGAGTCCATATCACCGGATATCACAAGAGGAGAGCACAATTACTTGGGGGTCAGTTGTTTGTCTTTCTCAAAATGAATTTATATTCTGTCCCAGTTTGATAAGTGGATGCTTTAGAGGTGGATGATGCTTTTGTCTTTTTACCTCTTATTCTGTCAATGACCTTTTCTTTTCTTTTCATGACTTTGAATGAGTACTGTGTACTGGTATTCATTATACGATGGTTAGGATCTCCATCTTTCTGTTGGGATGTTGAAGAAATTGTCAGAAATTCTTTTCAATAATCTTTTAAAGCTGTGAAATACCTATTATAGCCATAAAAAAATTTTAAGTGTTTTTTTAATATGTGTGTAAACAACTAGTGATTATTTTTATTGGAGTTGAAACTTTTCAGTATGCTGATGATACATTAAAAAATTATAAGAATGACTGATCAATTACCATCTTCTGTCCTTCAGAGAATCTTTATGTATATATGTTTGGGTTTGTGAGTAAGGATTGGGTGAGCTTTGTTGGCATTGTCAGCAGCAAGAATGCTTTGCAAGTGTTCCACGTTTATTTTGTCTTATAGCTTCACTATTTTCTTTCTCAACAGAAAATGAGTCTTCAGGAGCATTGTGTCAATGAAATTTTGCTGCCTCTTTTAGGCGATGAAGATGCCCGTGTGAGGAATGCTGCAGCTAATGCTTTTTTGAAGTATGATCATTTGCGTGTGGCATTATTATTTAATTAGTATGACAAGACTAAAAGTAGGAAGACCATAGAGCTTGATATTAGATTCTTAAACTCTATGTTTCAATAAAGTAGCTCTTCATTTCTTATGATAAACAATTCATTGAGCCATTTGTCAGCCTGTCAATGACATCACGATGAGTCAGTAATGAAAAATTACTGCGGCTGGTACATACCCACCCTAAACTATGCAACAAATGGATGCTCTTATATTGTGTAATTAACCTAAGGGCAGGATAGATATTTTTGTGCGCACATGGAAGTTAATATTTTTTGGCAGAAAAACTCAGATTTTTTCACTTTGATTGATAAAGTCTGCGTTTTGTTTTCTCACTATTTTGGTCCTATAGAATTTATTTGAAGCACTGTAATTATCTGCTTTACTACCTCAGTGATGTTTCGAAATGACCACCAATATTACTGTCCCTTGATTCATCTTCACAGACTCATCCCAAAGCTGTTCCATGCATCAGACAGCCCTCAACAGGATCCTGTCCTGGCTGTCGCCTCTGACCAAACGCGGTATCTGCTGACGCCAATGATGTCGCCCATCCTTAGCGGTCAGCTGCCCCCGCTAGTGATGGGACTGGTGGGTCCATACAGGCATGATGAGCTGGCCCAACTTTGTCCTGCCACAGAGAGTGCCCTGTCCCGTGTGGTGCAAATGTTGTTACATTCCCTGCAGGTGGCCAGCTCCCGATATGTGGCTGTGAGTTTCCTTCAAATGGTCACTTCTGGCGTTAGAAATATTAACGCGCTGAATTAGAATAGAAATATCATGCACTTTGAAAAATCCATTATGTGTAGTTATATAAAGTTACACAAATGCAGACGCCTAGCAACCTTTGAGTGATATATTCACCATTATGAATTTCATTGTACTTTTCAATTTCATTATTCATTTTCTTCGCAATCTTTGGGGAAAAAAATGAGTGCTTATGTATTCTTTGCAACAAAAAAGTATGTTCATTTTGACATTTATTAGAAATTCCATTTAATTTTGACTTGCCATACACTCAGGGTGTCCAGCGAAGTCGGAAAGTCGGATTTTGGTAGGATTTTCTTTGGCTGGTCGGAAAAGTCGGAATTTGGTC
>JAUKPP010281613.1:0-10635 GCA_032273245.1 Phyllaplysia taylori
ACACACACACACACACACACACACACACACACACACACACACACACACACACACACACACACACACATGCACACACTATACACATGCAAATTTTGATAATTCATGTGAACTCATACGTCTCTTGTTAGATTATTCTTAGCTACAAGAACTGCTTGTTTCGAAAAATGAGATGCGAACTTAATGATGTCGGATGAAGGAAAGAAGTCAGACTCATGAATTATATCATCTCATCCCATATTATCAATATGCATGTAGGGAGACCTTACAGTGTTGCAGGGGACGTAAAACTGGTAATCAAACCAAACCAAACCATGTAGGGAGTTGTCCAAGGTGTTTTTGTTGTATTCATAGATTCTAAACTGGAATACCTCTTGGAAGGTTGTATATAAAGAACAACACATTTTTGTACATCATTCATTCACCGTTTAAGAATTTTTGGTCACTTTACATGGCGATGCTGATGGAAATAGGGTTTTAAAAAGGGGTTAGCAGAAAAAAGAACTTTTTCGGCCAAGATGTCATAATACATTACTCAAGTAATATTATGCCAAAGGTAAGGTTGATCAGGACCACCATATCAGGGCAATGAAAATTATTATCAAAACTATATTTCCATAGGAAATAATATGCATTGAGCTCTCGCCTCGTGTGTTACACAATTGAAAGTTATGTTATATATTTTTTTTAAAGTTAGAAAATGACGGCTGCTTCTGAGGTTATCAAATTGTTTAAGTCATTTTTTTTTCTTCTGCTGAACGGACACAATGCAACTCGCAAATCCACACATTGCTTCCTGCTGTCTTAGCAGATACGTTTACCCGTTTCTGACACGTTTTAAACCATGTTCTCGTTGGTTTCCGGTTGTGCTTTCCTTGTTGGATTAACAATTAATGATCTCGGTCTGCTTTGTAAATGTTATGCTCACGGCACACGTGATGAATTCTAAGACTGGCTTAATTACTACGCGGTCAAAAATTAAGTGGGTCTGTTTGTAAGACCCACGAATGTCGCGCTGTGTTCATGAAAGCTTTTGTTTTTTTCATGAAAAACAAGATTGATTGAATGGTGGTTAATTGCCCAAAGAGAGATGAATAAGTTCCTTAGAAAAAGAAAAGAAAAGGTATAAAGATTTAGCGTACCACAGAACTGTAATCTGGGGTTATTGTCCTCACACAACGACCCTAGTGTCCCAGTCTACAGGTCGCGGTGCCTAAACGTTAAGTAATTTTATAGGGTGAGCCGAAGAATGAGGAAAAAAATAGGTTCCTGGGTTTTCGCCTTACTTCCCCAAAATAGGCAACGGAATTTGACGAAACTTCACATATTATAATTATGTCCAGTTGGAAAAGGTTCCTGACAACTTCATATAAAGAAACGCGCAGTTTAAGAAGCCATGCAATTTTTCATTAAAATTGGATCTTCCGTATGCATTACATGCTCCTCATTTCTTGGTTAATGCTGTTGGTTAAAGGGATAAATCTTCGAGATATCCAAACTTGATGAAAAGTATTTGATCAATCGAGTGTTTTCAAGACATGGCCGAAACAGCTGATGGTTGTCTCATCAAGTCATTGGGATCGTCTTCAATGGATTATTTGTAGGAATCAGTCATCATTATGTTGTCGTCTGAGGAATATTCTTCGATGACTAAGTTTGGAGATAACCGTTTTTCTGCAACCAAAATGGGTTGATTTATCAAATGACGCCTGCAATAGAGAATAATCAACCAATTTTACCGGATTTTATTCTTTCTATCAAATCTGTCACTGTTTCATTAAGTCTTTCTATTCCAGGGAAATGTTCAACAGCATTTGCTTAGTCTTAATCAGCCCAACCTCTAAGACAAAATACATTAGAGAAAGCTATTAAATAAACCATAGTCTTGTTAAAGTTTTACTGGCAAGAGATACAGAAGCTTAGTATAAGCTAATAAGACCACCTTTTCAGTCTAAAGACGTACGCAATGCCTACAATTTATTGCACATTTTTAGAAAAAGAGGGTGGCTTATAAAATTTCGCATATCATTGGGTACCGATCATTAAACTCTTCTATATTTTCAGGAGCTTTTTTCGCTCGGACACATTTGCAATATGTAAAAATCCGTTGCCTATTAACCGAAATATGGCGAAAATCCAGGAACGTATTTTTGGCTCACCCTGTACACGAACTCGTATTAAGACGCATTCATACATTTCGGCCCACAACCACTGCAGGGGTAATTACATGTCGTCTTTCATTATTTCTACATCTTTCACTACGTCCTCTTTGCAATTTACTTTGCTCTCAACTGTACTTCATGCGATCTATTATTCTCAATTTCCTTTTCTCGCCTCCTTTCTACTTGTATTTCCCAGTGGGAGGACAGAAAAAAAGGAGAGCAATGAAGCGAGAGTCCAGTAAATTGAATCAGGCTGGTCTGTATTTCTGCGGACCACTAGACATGCGATGGACGTTTCGTGTCCACTTCCCGCCAGGTTAGAGAGCGTCTTGATGGATGTTCAATCCTTGATAGATTTATCGAGGTTTGGTAGAATCCGGATTATTTATCCAATTATTCGGATCTCAAAAAGGAGAAAAAAGTTCATGCAGAATCAGACTCTAATTGTGTGAAATGTGCTCTGTTGGAACCAAAAATCCTGATAACTTTTTTTTGTTGTTGTTGCTTGTTTTGTTTTGTTTTTGTAGGTTGTTTTTTTCTCAGATTACTCTGCTTGCTTTGATTTCTCTTGCAACACTGTAAAGTCACTTAAGAGGCGGGCTGCTTCGGCCGATCCGGACTCAGGGGGAGACTGTCACAGCTGAATAACGGTACTCGATCCAACAAACTGCCCTACATGGGCCTCGCACTCATGTCCTCCACCTGAAAAGTGAAGAGCCTACAAACACCGTCGTGTTAAAGCAGGACTATGTTATTATTATTTTTCATTTTTTATTTTTTTTATTCTCAAAGCTCATTCCTACTCTAATGGCGCCGATGTTGGTACAATAAGTGTGAGATCATTTGTTTGCACACCTTCCTTTTTTCATCTAGGTAGGTAAAAACAAAATAGTACTAGTAACATAATGTCACCAGCAAACGAGACTGGTTGTATCAATTTTTTTAAAAACCCACGACGAACATATTGCCTCAGGGTCCTTCGAACGACGAAGTCGCTGCTTTCTTCGAGCGACGAACCTTTTGTAGTCGATACTCTACTCAAAATACTTGAATCGACAATTCTCGTCTCAGACACAGATTCTTACATTGCCGTGGCATAGAAAGACATTTTTCTGATTTCTAAATCATTCAAGTAATGATTCATGCTTTAGTTTTAACCTTAGAGATACAGTTCATCTTAATTCTCTCTTAACATCGGCTATATGTTGTCAAAATTTCGTTGTTACTTGACGGGTGCTTGACAATGATTTTTCTATGTTGTTATCAATATATTTTAAAGATATATCCTTACATAGTCACCTTTTTTCTTACATTACAAATTCCTGCCTTGGTATATCTTACGTATTTGTACATTTTTGGAACCAATAATTAGTAGGAGCAGCTAAAGTTAAATATTGAAATTAAGTAAAAGCGTTAAGTTTCCCTCAATTCTTTTTTCTTTTAAATCAATCAGTATCGAGTGCCACGGCGAATGATTTACGGGCATTTCGATTACTAATGATTTTGTCGTTCGAAGGATTTCAGAACATCTAAGATCAAAGTGAAGTTGAACATTAGGTTCGTCGTTTGAGGGTGGTCCCGGGGTGGAGGGGGAGGCGATGTAGAGAGAGAGAGAGAGAGAGAGAGAGAGAGAGAGAGAGAGACAGAGAGAGCTAGAGAGAGGGGGAGGAGAGCGAGAGGGAGAGAGAAAGTGAAATAAGAGGGTAAAGAAGGAAGTGCGGGCGAGAGGAAGAGGGACGCGTAGGTTGAGGGAATGGGAGAATGGGAGAGAGGGGGTAGAAGTGACGAGCGGGAAGGCATTAGAGGAAAATGATATTAATTTTGTATAAAAAATGTTTTGTAATTAAGCCTTTCCCAAAAGAAAATGCTCCTCTAATATTTTGTTACAATAGAAGCCCTTTCACTGAATTAAACTAACTCAAATTGAAAGAAGGAAAATGAAAAGATGCAATATTGGTTAATAAGCTGTCAATCAACCAAAGAATAGTTCAATCAGTGATCTGGGAACTGAGAAAGATTGCATAACGTACCGCGAAGTTTTCGTCCACAGGCGAGTCATTCCAGATTACTATCAGAACGAACGTTATATGATTTACGTCCCCTGCAACATTTTAGGATAATTTAAGAGCATTTCCTTCCAAAACTCGTTACTTGCACTGTCGTTGAAAATAGAGTTAGCACTACTAGAGGTATCTTTATCCTATAGACTTTTGTTTTTAAAGCTTGTAGTATTGCAAAACCTAATAGCGTCCCTTATTTTCAACTTTAAAAGAAAATATGTTGCTGTATGAAGAAATAATCAAGCAAGCAAAAAGGCTGGTTTTCACAGAACTTCCGAGAGTGCACTCTTCAATTTGAGAGACGGTTTACCTCAACCTTGCCTGTCATGTTCATTCCGGGCTGAAAATTACAAATTCAAGCAAACAAACACAAGTTAAGTCGATCTTCCGCGGCATAGACGCCGTTCGTAACGTTTTGTCACGAACAAGAACCTTTCAATCGGAGTTTGGTTAGTGATCGTATCATTTTTATTGTAAGAACGCACACGAGTGGCTAATGATAACATGATCCTAATCCATTGTATCTTATATAAAAAAGTATTTGCCAGTGGATAAACGTCTAGCTCTTTGACGTGTCTGGGTGTGATCTTTGACGATAAGTTAGAATGGCACTACCAGGCAACAAATGTTCAAAAGACGATGAATAAAAAAATGTATTTTGTAAGAAAATTAAATCACTTCAAAGTGGACAGGAAAATTAGTTTCATTATTTCACCAGTCATGTGTCGTCAGCATCCTAACATTTTGTCTCACTGCTTGGGGAGGAAATTCGAGAGAGAATGAAAAAAATAAGATCAATAGAATCCTTATAAGAGCATCTAAGATCATAGGAAATAGTCAAGTACCTCTTGAAGGCATTGTGAAACAGCAAAGTGTAAAAAAGACTCCGCTTTTTTTTTTTTATGGAAGATCTTTCTCACCCTCTACATTATCAAATAAATATTTCAAAACGCAGTGGAAGGCCTATTCACATAAGAGCCAATAAGCAAAGATACAATAAATCGTTTTTTCCATCTGCAATACGCTCCATTACAATCTGGGTTATTATTAGTTCAATCTTGTCATCCAGTGCCATGCGTATGTCTGTGAGTTTGTGTGTCCTTTCAATGTGCGGGTGTGCATGCGTGTTTGTGAGCGTATAAATTCGTTTAACGACTTGTATATCTTGAGGATGAGTAAGTACAATTGAGTAGTTTGTGAGTGGCATGAAATCGGAAAGGGCCAGACAGAGAGATAGATAGATAGAGAGAGAGAGAGAGAGAGAGAAATAGAGAGAGAGAGAGAGAAAGGAAGAGAGAGTGGAGGATTGGGAAAAGAAACAGAAAGAGAGAGGGAGATAATGAGTTCAGTCAGTGGAAAGCCCGGAGGAGAGAGGGAGAGAGAGACAGAGAGGAGAGGAGAGGAAGGATAATATTATTGCACATTATGTACAAACCTTTCTGTAACTTGTAACTATGCAATGTGTAGAAGCCAACAGGCACAGAGCAAAATTTGCTCTGTGCCGGTTGGCTTCTTAAATTTCCTCTTCTGGTGGATCAATAAAGTATATTATAATCTTATCATATATTATCTTTGCCCTAACACCACATTCGTTGTTTGTAATGTAATTTTGCAACATATTTTGTTCCTCAAGAAGTATTAGAGGGGCGTCGTTGGCCGAGCGGTTGTGCGCCCATCCACAGACGAGGAGGTCCCACGTTCGAAACCGAGGAGGCTCACCGGGATTTTTTTCGGAGTTTTCATGGCAGCATCAATGCGAGAGAATTCATCCGAGACTATGTAAATGCGTGTGACATCAATTCTCAAAATGGCATTGATCCTACCCTTGCCGCTGGTGATCACATTGAACACGTGTAAGACAAGATATAAAAGTTGATTTTGCGTACAAACCTTGTGACGTAGCTCGATTTAGTTACTGATTTTTCTTTCAAAATATAGTGTCATAAGAGTGGGGTCGTTCTTTCTTAATCACATCTGGACATTATAATATAAAAAAAGGCTAAAACAGCTAAAGAAGCTAGTGTCTCTATAGATTGTAGGAAAAGTTAGCAAACAGAATCAACCCAACTTTACTTTAAGCTAACTATTCCTGTACATTATATAATATTATAAGACACACATAATATTTTTTTTCGCGTACTTCTGATTACATCACTTTTTTTCTTTCTCTCGGTCTTTTGATTTTGCCCCATGCAACAATGTAAGGTCATTTACGAGGCGGGCAGAACCTCCGAACTTTACGTCCATCTCGAAATAGCCCGTCTCTTAAGTGTTGCAAGGGATGTAAAACTGGCACCGAGGCTGTGGTGTAATGGTTAGGGTATTCGCCTATCATGCGGAACACCCGAGTTTGATTCCATTTGCGGTCGATCTCTATTTTCTGCTGATGCTCTTCCATCTCAGCCCGGTTTGGCCTTGGCAGGCAGTGTCGACATAGCCCGTCTCTTAATGACCTTACAGTGTTGCAAGGAATCTAAAACTGGTGCCGAGTCTGTGGTATACTGGTTAGCCTCTTCGCCTGTCACGAGGTAGACCCGAGTTCGGTCCCGAGCGTGGACGATCTGGGTTTTTGCTGCAGGGATATTTTTTCATCTTATCCAGCCTTGGCCATGGCAGGCAGGGTCGAAATAGACCGTCCCTAAAAATGATCTTACAATGCTGCAAGGGTTGTAAAACTTGTAACCAAAGCAAACCAATTCATGATGCTATTGTTTGGTTGACACATTTTTGGAATGACCCAGGGAATTTCTCTCGCTGGTGGCGAGTCCGGAAATAAAATGCACACCTCAATAAGTTTGTATTCAGCTTGAGGGCTGAGTAGTTCATTGAATCCTGCATTACCCGAGTTGACGCTTCAAAGGCGATATTAACGATATTCTTTCCCTTTGATCTGCTTTGAGGTCAATTTTATGTCTCTTGTGTAATCTCTTAGTATATTTCAGTGACAGCTGGGGGTTATAATTTTACCAAGTTTGACAGAAAAACCATGAATGACAGAAGAAGGGCTACATAATGAGCTACATCCCTTTTAGAATGTTCACATTTTACGAGTGCTTGGTTGATTTTAAATAATTTGTTTTGTCTTGGCTTTACAACGCTTTCGGTTTGGTTTGGTTTGGCTTTGGTTTCACGCCCCATGCAACGCTGTAAGGTCCCATGTCCGACAGGACGGGGGTCGGAGCCTTGACAGTTCCGATGGAATCCCGGTGAACCTCTCCGGATTCGAACCCCGAAACTCCTCGTCTGTGGGCGAGCGCACTACCGCTCGGCCATCGACACACCACACGCTTTTAACACTCTAAGGCCTCTTAACACTCTAAGGCCATTTAAGAGGCGGGCTAGTTCAACCCTGTTAGTCACGGCAAATCCTAGCTGAGGAGGGCACAGTGTTCCAGCAGTGAGATGTTTGCAATATGTACTCGATTTAGATATCAAATGAGACATAGGTCTCGAACTCCCGCCCTGTTCATCAAAGGCGAGAAGTATGACAATTTGTCTACAGTCGGAAAAGGCTTTTCTTTTCCGTTTTTTATTTTAGTTTTCATTATAATTCGGACTCTCGTTCTCTAGGAAGTTGATATAACGTTCAGAAGGCCTACCTCATTAATGACCTTATAGCTTTGCAAAGGGTATTAAACCAAAACTGACCGGCACTGTCGTGTAATGGTTAGGCTCTTTGTCCCTCACCAAAAAGACCCGAGTTTGATTCCGAGTGCGAAAGATATTTTTTTTCTGCTGGGATTTTTCCTTCTCAGTCATGGTTGGCCCTAGCAGGCAGGGTTGAAGAAGCCCGTCTATCAAATGACCTTACAGTGTTGCAGGTGACGTAAAACTAGTAAACAAACCAAATCAATCCAAATTAAAACTAATCAACCACTCGGACTAACCTACTCTGAGAACGACCGCAGGGATTCTGATTGTCCCACCACGAGGCTAAAAAGAAACCCATCATCCAAAGAAAATGAAGCCTCTTAATCTTTTTGATAAATTAAATAACGTATAGAAATCACATAATATTACATACGGATGCATTTCTGCCCACTCAAAGGTTGTCATGTTCTTTTATGTGAAGATGCTCAGTGATATAATTACTTCTTCTTTTGCTATAAAGGGAGCTTTTTTAAAGGCTGTTGCACAGAATGGATATTATCTAATCTCAATAGATATTATATTATTATCTTTGTGTGGTGCTCCTTCGATGGGATAAATGGAGTAGCCCTCCGGCTTGTGTAATGAGCTCCGCCGGGAATATTGAAACAAATATTATTACCACTTCCGGTGAAAGCAGACATCTATTTATAAAGGTCAAATGATCATGGGTTAATGTGTTTTCTATTTTATAAGAGGTTTAAAATAGCGCTTTTGTCATCTCTCAAAGATTTGTTTGAATCCAGGAGAAAGACGAGTGATATAAAGTAGTGATCAAAAGTAACGTTACATAATTTGTGTTTTCCGTTTTTCGTTAAAATTACATTTTGAAAACACAAAGCGTCATATATTAATACAAAGAGGGTTGGTATAAGATTAGTAAAATCGCATAGTTATTAACGGATGAGGTGGCATCGTTGGACAATGTACTTAAACTTGAAGTACAGAAAAAAAATGCTACTATACTTTGCAATATACCCGCTAAGTCAATATTTGATGTGGTTCCCTTCAGCATCCAGCAAGGTCCTCACTTTGCGCCCCATCGAGAGTGTCAGACTCTTTACTGTTTATTCTGAAATGTCAGTCAATGTATTTCTATTATCAAAGCAAACAGCTAATCGTTGTCTCTTGAAATCGAGCGTTGTGTTAGAGTCCTTTTGATTAGAGACCACATCTGTTCAGCTGGATTCATATCTGGTGACATCGATGGGTATATTAAAGTTGCCACGTTATTCTTCCTCAAGAGCAATTTAGTATTGTGAGCCCTATGAGATGGGGCATCGTCTTGGGCTAAGATGTCGACATTATTATTCGAATTGTTGATGAAAAGGATGGCATGGGGTTGTAACATTTGTTGAATGTACTGTTCCCGAATTCAATCATCTATTAAGGCGGACCTAAGGGGTTTTAACTTCAAGTGAATAAGCCCAAATAGCGAAAACTGAAAAAGAAGTGAAGAAAGAAAAGGGCTGCATGAATTTAATTTAAAAAAACACAAATAGAAATCGAACGCAAAAACAATAGCCTATAGGTGAAAACAAACGCATATGATAATCTTAATAGAATATGTTACGAGCGCCGATTTGACGTTATAGTGTCGATGGAGCCGTTAAACAACTAAATAAAAAAACATAATAAGTATGTAACTCTTTTAAAAACTTATTATGAGGTTGCAGAAAATTAGTCTTCTCCTCTACGTCTATACTTCAAAGTTAAAGACGTGATCCCAGAAGGGAAGTTAAGGGGGGACTAACGCAGAATATCGTTCAGGGAAACGGAAACAGCTATCGTGACTTTCCTCTTTGCTTCCGTTAGTGTCATTAGTGCTTTGGTCTCAAAGGAGCTACTGATGTTTTGTGGACTATGACAAGATTGAGTGGTCTAAACGTTTTACTTCCGGAACATCTGGGAAGCTTCAACTTGCTTAATTAGAGTTGTACAAACTGTCTTTAATTTCAATAATATACCTAATAATATTTCTTGTTTTCGGCCAGTCATTTTCTTCTACTTCTTTCAACTGGAAAGAAGGGTCTTTCGAAAACAAATAAGGCCAACGACCTCGAAACTCTTGACCATTAACCTTTCGACCTTGAAACTGTCGACCTTTAAACTCTTGACTTGACTTAGGTCAGGTATCATGTATTCTGGGCAAATTTAAATTGAAGCAATTAACATTTTATGTGAAAACATCAGCTTAATTTACATAATATACCTGCCTACTACGTTTCTTGAAACAGAATAATATAGTCTACATTAGGAGAGAGAGATGATGGGAGAGAAAGAGGCAGAGATTGGGGATATATAAATTTCTCCCCAGGGGAATAGCCTGTGGGTCCCAGCACAATCGTGAACATGTATGAATTACGATTTTATTACTATCTTTTTTTTTTTATAAAAGTAAAAAAAGAACCTCTCAGCCTGCACATTTAACCTATATTTCACAAGGAACAGAATATCATTCAAAGCTGTATTCCGAAGCAAGCAGAACTGGCAATGACCTAATCATCAAACAGATCTTGGAATCAAGAAAAGAAAGTCTAAGGGTCATGGTCTCTAAAAATAATAACGATACATAACTTGTTTAAAGGCAATATAAAGTTCAAATGAATCGTGCTTCAGGATCCAATCCTCTTGATGTTTTTAGATTTTGTCCTTGATGCCAGGAAACAAATTATTGAATATAATGTGCAATCGCAGATAGAGAGAGATGGAGAGAGAGAGAGAGAGAGAGAGAGAGAGAGAGAGAGAGAGAGTGATAGAGAGAGGGG
>JAUKPP010281624.1:0-10634 GCA_032273245.1 Phyllaplysia taylori
CAGGCAGGATCGAAGTAGCCCGTCTCTTAAATGACCTTACAGTGTTGCAGGGGACGTAAAACTGGTAACCAAACTAAAAGACTCTTTAAGGTCATTTCGGCACCTAGAACCATTCTAAAATATTTGGATAGGAATAAAGTTTGAATTATTCCCGGGCAGTGACCTAATAGGCCTACTCTTTTTCAACTTTCAACTACCGAGACCAAGGGATCTTTAACGTGTGTACACTGGGCCTCTGAGATTTTTCGTCTTTATCAGAGAAGACCAGTTGTTGGATCTTACCTACCCTAAGATCAGGGGCATGGTTTATAAGAGAGGGAGTAGACAAGGAATGAGAGAAGAGGAACAGAATAAGCAGGTGAGAAGAGACACACTGAATGGGAGTAGCTTCATGATTGCCTTCTACACCCAGGATCAGTGAAATAGGCCACACACACTTTTCACTTTTCTCTATCCTAGGTTAGCTTCTTGACGCTATTCCATGTCATTCCGCTTTTCTGTACATCCCTCTCTGTGATTCTTCTCCAGGTTCCACATGGCCTTCCCCTTGATCTCTTACCTTGTGGGTTCCAATCCAACACTTTCAGTAGTTACCATTTCATTATACCATGGTTACACCTTTGTTTACCGGCGCTGTAGTGTAATGGTTGGGCTCTTCGCCTTGCATGCGTGAAGACCCTGGATCGATCCCCGATCGCGGACGATGTGGGTTGTTTTTTCGCCGGGATTTTTTCCCTCTCAGTCCGGGTTGGCCCTGACAGGCAGGGTCGAAGTAGCCCGTCTCTTAAATGACCTTACAGTGTTGCAGGCGACGTAAAAGTGGTACCAACCCAAATCAAACACCTTTGTTTTCTCCAACATGGATGCGGGGGTCTGTTGCTGATCATAAAGCGCATACATGCAAATGATGATGTCCTAAGTTCAAATCCTGGGAGATTTACCAGGATTTTTTCCAGAGTTTTCATGACACTGACCCACCACAGTCCTTTCAGAGATACATGTAGATACTAAATTCTGAAGTCCTACCTCTTAAATGGCCATAGTGTTGCAAGTGGTATTTACTCTAAATTATAAGGTCCTGCCTTGTAAATGGCCAGTGTTGCAAAAGGGAGATTAAACATTAATAATACACTGGTGCCTGTGGTTTTATTTGGTTAGACGCTTCATTTATTGTGCAGAAGACCCGAGCTCAATCCTATGTGCGGACGATTTGCGTTTTTCCGCTTGGATTCCTCTCTCATCCCGGGTTGGTCCTCTTCTCTTAAAATAACCTTATGGTGTTGCAAGGGACTTAAAACTGGTAACCAAAGCACACCAAATCAAAGCGAACAACATGAAAGATCAGCGTCTGTGATGTAAAGATTAGGCTTTTTTTCTATGATGCAGAGGATGTGAGTTCAATCCCCATGTTGGATAAGCATCTCAGTCTCTTGTGGAACATTTAATTCCTCTCTGACCAGGTTGGCCCAGACGACTTGATCAAAGTAGGCCACCTCAAATGACCAAAGAGTGTTACAAGTGGTGTAAAATCAAAGTCTAACCAAACGTCATGGAGCTTGTTTGCATGTAATGGTTTGCTCCTTCTCTTGAGGATTGGATCTGGACTATTTCTGTGTAAATACACATGCATATTGCTTGGGGGCGTCAATGGTCGAGCGATAGTGCGCCTGCCTACAGACGAGGGGGGGTCCTGAGTTCGAATCCAGCTAGATCCGACGGGATTTTTTCAGAGTTTTCATGACTCCGACCCTTGTCCTTTCAGAGATGGACGTAAAATTTGGAGGTCTCAACTCGTAAATGACCTTGCAGTATTGCATGGGGCATTAAACCAAAACCAAACCAAGTATATTGCTTGTCCGTTTTTGGCAAAATTAATGTTCATATGCTTGGAATTTAACCTGAGCATTTCATGAGCACCCGGGGTAGTGAAGTGCGTGGGTGGTTGGCATATGCCCTAGTGTGGTTTGGGTTGATTTCAATACCAGTTTTATGTCCCGTGCGACACTGTAAGGTCATTTAAGGGACGGGCTACTTCGACCCTGCCTGTCAGGACCAACCCGAGGCTGAGATGGGAAAATCCCAGTGGAAAAAAATGCAGATCATTCACAAGTGGGATTGATCTCAGGTCTTCTGCATGACAGGCCTAGAGCCTCACCATTACACCACAGACATCAGTGGATATAACTAGATCGCCAGGACCAACCTAGTGCCCTATATTATCCAAGAAGGATGGGACTTCATTTTCTCTCGTCAGAACCGAAGTCTCATTAACAGTTCCACTGTACCATGTTAGTCTCTATCCTGGCAATAAAATTACCATATAGTGCCAAGTATGCCGTAAAACCATAAAAAGTTTTAAAAAAACACCAAAAGATGTTGTACCACATATACTTCAGTGGCCTCATGGCTCTGATAGCAATGGACCTATAAATCATAGCCTAAGAGTGCTGCAAGTGGTGTGAAACCAGAATTAACCAAGTAAACAATAAATGCATCAATAAAAAAGACAAGACAAGCTAATATAAAAAGTAAAGAAAACTTTATTGGCATTAAAACTATGTACAATAACACTGTGAATGGCAAGAAGGTAATTGCATCAGATCATGAAAATTGCACAACCAAAATAGCTTAATTATTGCAGATTAAAGTACCATACTATTATACTGGAATGTGAAACATTTAAAGTTTGCATGAATGGGAAGAAGTCAAATGCACCAGATCATGAAAATGGCTCAAAATTTTAAAATCTTAATCACTGGAGACAAAAGCACCATATATACGGGAATGTAAAAAATAAAAAATGAGCGGTTCTGATAAATGCATCACAGGCATAGTTGTAAGTACATTGTAAATTAGATATACCCACCAAAAACACTTTGGTTTCAGCAGCGATAAAAATTAACCCATATTGCCTACATCAAACACGAGCAAATTTCATGTCACCAAAATCAATACCAAGAGCTACCATCAAAAGAAAATTTTATTGAGATTCAATTTGTTTTAAGGTAGACACAAAATGTTGCAGAAAGGCAAAATTCATATTCACATTTCGCCAAAATCAAGTTTCCCTTAAGTGAGCTACATAGCAACCCACTGGACAAAATTAAATGAAGTGGAAAAATGTTGTGGTGCCAAGCACTTACTTCAGTGTACTAAATTTACTGTAAGAAATATCTCTTTCAGAAGAGAAAAATTACATTGCCATTAGCCAAGGCTTAATCAAAAGCAATGACCATGACATTTTTAGGCCAAGAAAAACTCTGCCATGGTCTTTATCCTATCCGCAGAAAATACTACTATTTAAAAAGTCATTACCATTCAAGAATTTTTTTGAGAGTGGGATACACATAAAATTTGCTAATTTGAAAAGAGGAATTTTTCAACTTTAAAATTGTGTACAAAAATGCTATGAAAGGCAAGAAATCAATTGCATCAGGTCATGAAAATTGCACAAAACCAAATAAATGTTCAACATTGCAGAAGAAAGCACCATATAAAATATAATAAGGGTATCGAAAAACTGAGCAGTTCTGATAAATGCATCACAGGTGTAATTTGTAAGTACATTGTAAACGAGGCAATCTACTTAACCCTGAAAAATTACTTTTTCGTTACTCATGTTCACATAAAACATAACAATTTTTACATCACCAAAGTACATCTAGGTCAATAAACTTCAGAGAAAATTTTCATGAGATTGAAATTCATAAAAACGTTTAACGCTCTACAAAGAAACAATGGATGTTCATGTTTCACAGAAATTAAATCTATGTGAAGAGAGATCCGTACAACCCACTAGACAAAGTAAATGAAGTCTTAAACAGAAGTGGGGCCAAACACTTTTATTTGTTTACTTAAAATTTACTCCAAAAAAAGAGAGATAAATTCATTGCCACTAGGATTGGTGTAACTGAAAGCTATAATTATAAAGATTCTAGGTTGGCATAAAAAAATTAAGTTAAAAAGATTACCGGAATTCAATATTTTTTCTGAGTGAGAAAGTCACATCAAATTATCTTATAGGAAAAGTGGAGAGAAATTCACTTGCTCTAAAACCATGAAAAAAAATGCATGAATGCCAAAGGCCAATTGCTTCACATTATAGAACTTGCACAAGCAAAATGTTCGTAATCATCACAGACAAAAGTATTTTATACTGGAATGTAAAAGGTTTGGTTTGGTTACCAGTTTTACGTCCCCTGCAATACTGTAAGGTCATTTAAGAGACGGGCTACTTCGACCCTGCCTGTCAGGGCCAACCCGGGCCGAGAGGGAAAAAATCCCAGCAGATAAAAACCCAGATCGTCTGCGATCGGGGATCGAACCGGGGTCTTCCGCATGCAAGGCGAAGAGCCTAACCATTACACAACAGCGCCGGTCGGAATGTAAAAATTGAGCAGCTCTGATAAATGCACCACAGGCAAGGATACATTGTAAACAGGGCAATCTGTTTGCTCCACCACAACCAGTTGCATTTTACTCATAGTAACATAGATCTACCCGAAATAAAAAATATACCAACACATTGCTTGTATCAAACATGGGAAAATTTCACATCACCTCATTATAATTAATTGATTGTAAAGCGCATAGAGCCTGGTTTCAAGCCCGGATACGCGCTATATAACTGCATTCATTATTATTATTAAATTAACACCAACCCTCAAAAGGATATTACATGAATAGTGAGATTCAGCTCTCTTTAAACCTTTTTATTTAAGATGTAATGTGTTGCAGAATGTTAGATCAATTATGATCAATTGTTGTTCATGTTTCACGAGAATCAAATTTATAAGACGTGTGCTCCATAGTGACCACCAGATGAAATTACATAAAGTGAATAAATAGTAGAACCAAACATTTCAGCATATTTACTTCATATTTACAATTGAAATGATCCCTTTTAAGAGGGAAAAAGTCCTCGCCATTAGACAAGTGCAATAATTGTGGTGATCCAAGGCCAAGGAGAAGTTTGTCACGGTCTATAATTTAAATGTAAAACTGAGTATTAAAAAATGTGAAAGTTCACTATTTATTTTTATTACTGAAAAATTCCTCATGTAAAATGCATGAGATTCATAATAAAATAATGAAAAATGAGAACTTTGAAACACAACTAGTCTGTTGAGCATCCCCTTAAATTAAAGACACTTCTGAAAATTTCATTGCCGTTAGCCAACAGAAATCATTGTGATGAACCCAGGCTGCAGAAAAGTTTGTCATAGTCTATGTTTTACTAGTAAAACTAAGCTAAAAAAACTGTGATAATTAAGTAATTTTAGTGAGTGGAAAACTCACATTAAATTCATGAGATCCAGAATAAACTCATGAGGGTTGGCAACTCTGAAACACAGCTGTTGAGCATCCCTCGCACACTGCATGTAGTGGTGGCATCATATAATGTTGCAAGGGTCTTTCATAACACAGATAACCAAGAATCCTATGTACTAAAACCATCCGACTGCCATTAGAAGTCAGAATAATAAATCCATATCTTTGAAAGATTGTTGCTTCACTACCACAAAAGGCTGTAAAAAACTCAAGATATGAGCTCAAAACATTTTAATTGTTGACTATATCACCAAAAATGCATGCTGTGCTGTAAAGGAAGAAAATATCACTGAGTCGAGCATTATAATGACTTGACCAAGTTTGACAAATCGGCCCTGAAATAAAATAGACTCTCACCATCACATGTAGCAAAAAAGCAATATTTAAAAAATCAGATTGCAACATCTCAGTCAGGAAATGATAAAAAAATGTTATTACTGATTTCATCAAAACGGCAAAAATTTAGAGGCAACCAGAAGCCTCAAGAGCATGATGAAAAAATCTTAAACAATCTCATAACCAAGCATGAACATTTACATAAACTGCATATCACTTGTCATGTCTAAGCCTGCTCAATGGGCCATATATAATCACTTTAAAGACTTCATATTATATTTCCTTAGTAACATGCATTAGGATTTCATCAAAATGTAAAAAATTTATAGGCCATCAGATGCCGGAGGAGCATAATGAAAAAAATCTGGAACAACCTCACACTGAAACTGAAACATGAACATTTCCATAAACCGCAACATTACTAGTAATGTCTTGATCGGCATTATGGGCCATACAAAATCACTTTGTGTATTTTATAAGCAATAATAATAGCAGTCAGGTTATACATTGCCCATTGTGTAGAAAGATATAGAGGTCTGTAAATGATACAAAACCTCTCATTTAATTTCAAGGCACGGCACTGCCCATGCTAATCTAACAATGTAGCAAAATACTATCAGGCACTATAGCATAGAAGTGACCCACCTAAATTCAATATCCTTCAAGATTTCCACTTACAATCAAAGGGAGATACTTAATCTAAAACTGATTCGACCACATGGTCCTCACATTTTCACCTATCTCACAGCAATTCAAAATGAGCATAAAATCAAAATTGCTAGCAATAAAAAAATAGTACGGGCACCAAAGTCTTTTGTCGTGCAGAGTATAGTTATATCTCTAGGACATCACCACTACTGCAAGCCAAACCTTGGTCAAGTAAATTTTAGTTGATCTCCTCCACAGGATGTTGATCTGTCCACGCGGGGAGGTTGGACAGTGGCTGGGGGGCGGGCGAGGTGTGAAAAAAGGGATGATCCAACGCTGAAGCTGCACTAATCCTTCCAGTTGGTGCCAGGCACAGGAATCTTTCCATTAGTTGACCTAGGTGTGCGTCGGTGAAAAATCCATCTACTTGCCAATACTCAATGATGGGTGTGTTGTTCGTTGGTAATATGATATAGTTGAGGAGCGGCAGGCTGGCTGGACCGCCCATTGACTCTGTGTCCATGGTCCCACACAGTGTGATCATGTTTTCCAGCTGAAATGTTTTAAAAGAGGGGAAAAAACAGGGAATTAGTCAATATGTTATGTACAGAATGACAGAGATATATCACACACAATCATATTAAATTACAATAAATTTGTGTTTTTTGCATTAGGCGGAGCATCCAATGACCTGTTTTTTCAGTTGCAGGCCAGGCTTATGTATATATGACATATACATATGAGCCTGGCCTGCAACTGACAAAACAGGTCAGTGGACGCTCCGCCTTAGAACTGGCTAAATAAAAGCACAATCCCTTTAAGTCCCTGGTAGGCCTACATCTCTGTGTGCATTCACTCACTAGCAGTAGCATCTCTGGTGCCATGGTTAGGTTCTTCATCAATCACACAGAGGCCGGACCGCGCTGTGGTGTAATGGTTAGGCTCTTCACCTTGCATGCAGGAAGACCCTAGATCGATCCCCAATCACGGACGATCTGGGGGTTTTTTTTCTGCTGGGATTTTTTTCCCTCTAAGTCCGGTTGGCCCTGACAGGCAGGGTCGAAGTAGCCCGTCTCTCTTAAATGACCTTACAGTGTTTCAGGGGACGTAAAACTGGTAACCGAAATAACCAAACAGAGACCGGCTGTCTGATCAATGCACTGGACGGACATCTCTGTTTCTCTACTGGGATGTTTTATCCCTCTCAGCCCAGGTTGGCTTTGTCAGGCACAGGTTGAAGTGGCCCACCTCTTAAATAATATTACAGTTTTCTAATGGGCATAAAACTAAAAATAGCTAATTCCCTGTACAGCATCTTTTTCCGGTCATCCAAGGTGTATGACTTTAGACAAAGATCACTATATCTTAAAAGAGCTCATGGATGCAAGCATACAGCCCCCAAAAAGCCTGCAACCCAGGAAGGCAAATTTTCACTTGCCTGCAAGATTTTTTTTTCGATATTTTTACGCATATTTTTTCCAATCTCGCGGTTTTGCCAGTAAGGTGCCGGTCAGAGGGTTGATTTTGCCGGCCAGCCGGCAATCTTGCACCCATGAAAGAGCTAAAGCCCATTCTTTACAACAAATACAGCCAACCCTGTCCATTGTCAAAATCGCAGAGAAAAGTGAGAATTAAGAAGAGGGTCTGAGTCAGAGTCACTTACAACTATTTAAATTATCTTAGAATGTTACAAGGGGTGTAAAAAAAAATAGTAATACAAAAACTTCAAATACAATATCCTCAAAGACAATGACATCAGGAGGTGTGAATGGTTATCTTTCAAATGCTCTCAATTATTTCCTCATTTTAACCCCTCATGTTGCTTTACCCTATTTGAGGAGCTTCATCACAAAACGCCTTATACGCTCAAGGGAAGAAGCAGAAAAATGCAATTTACTGGTTTTTTTGTTAGTTTGGTTACCAGTTTTACGTCCTCTGCAACACTGTAAGGTCATTTAAGAGGCGGGCTACTTCGATCCTGCCTGTCAGAGCCAACCCGGGCTGAGAGGGAAAAAAATCCCAGCAGATAAAAACTAGATTGTCCGCGATCGGGGATCGAACAGGGGTCTTCCGCATGCAAGGCGAAGAGCCTAACCATTACACCACAGCGCCGACTTACTGTTTTTATCTAACAATGCTTGTGAAGGAAAACTCTAAGTTCATGCTACAATCTTAACAACAAATAATGCTCTTTGGATTGTTTTTTTTTATGAGCCAAATGGTTCTTGATTATATTTAGTTGTCAGAACCAACATAACTGGAATTTTCATTTTTTTGCATTTAACGCATTTAACGATGAAGCTCTTCATAGGTCATGTATTTTTTAATACTTTACGGATCACGCAACCAGAGGGTCAAAGAAGACCATCCGATAGGTCATGTATTTTTTAATACTTTACGGATCACGCAACCAGAGGGTCAAAGAAGACCATCCGTGCTCCCAGAGACTACACAGTTTGGTAAAGAGAGTTTTAACATTAAATATAAGGAACAACCTGATCTTAATCTTCTAAGCATAATCATAATGATATAGTCATGGGTGCAAGCATACAGCCCCCAAAAAGCCTGCAACCCAGGAAGGCAAATTTTCATTTGCCTGCAAGATATTTTTTACGCCATATTTTTTTCCAATCTCGGCGACGCGGTTTTGTCGGCAAGGTGCCGATCAGAGTGTTGATTTTGCCAGCCGGCCGGCAATCTTGCACCCATGGATATAGTGCATAAGAACGTATCTTGCCATTAATATTCAACTGGTGAATATCAAAGATAATACTGGCATATGTTTTGTAGTGGTTAGGCTCTCCATGCATCATGCAAAAGACGAGCATCCACCTTTCTGCTGGGAGGCAGTGCCCCTCTACACCCGGGTGGCCCCTGATAGCCATAGTTAGAGTAACCTGCCTCTTAAATGGCTTTACAGTGTTGCAAATAAAATTAAACCAAGTCGGGGGGAGAGTGGCTTGCCTCATTAAGACCCTTACTGGCAAAAGAGGTGTAAAACTAAATACGACTGGGCCAAAGTAGCCTGCCTTTTAAATGACCTAAAAGAGCTGCAAGGGGCCCAAGATTTAAACACATAAATACAATGTTTTCATAATTTACAAATAAAACACCATGTAGTATTCAGTCGTGATCTAACACAACACATTTTTTGCTCGAAGCTGAGAAAGATGTGTTCTGTCAGACCACAACTGAAGTATTGTGTTTAGCTTCAAATACTGCGATATGTACTTCTGGACACCCAAACTGAGTTTTGCAGGGCTTTATGGGACTTACGACTCATAAAGACATTTTTTGGCGTAATCAATCAAACAAACCAGCATTTGCATGCTATTAAATCTTATTTTTTTTAAACGTTCGTTCTCAACTGTATGTTTTTAACTTCTCCATATTTTCAGTATGAAAGTGGCTTTCAGACCAAAGTTCTTTGAAGTTCAAAGAATTAATTTATCTAAATCAGGTCTTCACTGTACAGACTTAAATATATATCAGTTCACTAAAGTTCACTTCTATACAAAAACAGCTTTAAAGAAGAAAACCTGCTCTGTAATGGTATCCAAGTAAAATTTCTGTTTGTCTCTCATACATAAATGCACAAGAACATGTATGAATATCCAATCATACATAGACGTATGCACAAGCGCTCTCTCTCTCTCTCACACACACACAAAGATTACAAATATTGTACTTACGAATGCATGTATGCCAGTCCAGACAGCACGTCCTTCATAACAAATTTCAACCTTGCCATGTCTGTAATGAGCTGCTTCTTCCCAACTTCATACAGGTCTGTGAGGCACAGCTCCATTACAAAGTTCATGTGGATATCACCAATACCTGGAGGTGTTGTATGGAGGGAATGGGGAGAGGTCGAGGAGGAAAAGAGAACAGTTGTTAGATAAATGATTTCACAGCAACAAATGTAATATTAAAAAAAACTGGGGGGGTTTTGTGTTCAAGCTCCAGACTTTATTACTGAATCGATTTCGATCATTTAGGAATGAAAAAAATTCATCTCGATCTCAACTGTATGCTTTGCTGGCATAATCAATAAAACAAACCAGAGTTTGCATGCAATCAAGTCTGTTCTCAACTGTATGTTTTTAACCTCTCCATACTTTCACTATGAAAGAGGCTTTCAGATCAAGTGCTTATGTGTGCATTTCTGAAAAATCAGAGAAGTTGCGCTCCTGTGTCAGAAGATCTGGGGGATTGGGAGAAGTCCCATACCGTACTGAAAATTGTATCAGCAGTACAGAAAGAGGCAGAGAGCAATAAGGTGGAGGGGGGGGGGGGGGGGGTTAAATATTTTTGTGAAA
>JAUKPP010281657.1:0-10630 GCA_032273245.1 Phyllaplysia taylori
GCATGGAAAATCTTCAAAGTGGTATGGAAAAGGTATGGAAAATGACTTTCCAGAATGTGTATGCACCCTGGGCTAGGGTTCTGAAAATAGATCAAGGTGACCAAAAACCTACTCAGTGCATTCAGCTCAAGGCAAAATGAATTGACCATATCTCTTACTTATCATTTAACTCTTTGTGACCTGGATTTTTATTCACCAGAAATGGGGCCGTTTGTTTGGCTAAGATTTTGTTGATAGCAGTGATTTAAAACACAAGAGCTTGTTTCAAAGATAACATGGACACGTCACATAACATCAAATTGTTTTTGTAACTGTTTGAAGATAAGGAGATGAGTGGCTCTCCAACGGTTTGTTGAGGTTGTGGTGCATGATTTTTTTCTCTACATGTAACTGGTTGAAGGACATGAATTCCAAAGCTTTTTTATTACAAATACGGTGATACAAAACACACTTTGGTCCCATGTTTTTCAGATCGCCTACTGCATCATAGTTTTGTGTCTTGTATTTCTCACAGTGTTTTCTTTTATTTTTACCGGTGCTGTGGTGTAATGGTTGGGCTCTTTGCCTTGCATGCGGGAAGACCCTAGATCGATCCCCGATCGCGGCCGATCTGGGTTATTTTTCTGCTGGGATTTTTTTCGTTCTCAGTCTGGGTTGTCCCTGACAGGCAGGGTCGAAGTAGCCGGTCTCTTAAATAATCTTAGTTTTGCAGGGGACGCAAAACTGGTAACCAAACCAAACCAAATGTTTTATTTTGTTTCCCACAGAGGTGACCGCTGATATGGAAGTGATCTACGTGTGAGCTTGTGTTGGCGCTGCAAATCTTTCCTCTCTGTGAACTCCAGTGGCGCAATTCGCTGGGGGCAGCAGCAGAGAGAGTTTTTCTCTTTGATTTCTATCCTTTAACAACTATTGATTTCTGTTATTTTATATATATTTTTAGACCCATGCTATGATTATGATGGAAGCTTTATTGCACTTGTACAGCAATCTTGATTAAAGTGCATTTCAAAATTATTTATTGAAAATCATTGCTGTTGGAGACAATGCTGTTACCGGGTATTGTGAAATTACTGTTGATTTGTCATTTGATACCATCTTGCCTGATTAGGATACTACTTATGGATCTTAGCCTGTAAAAGAAATCTCAACAACTGAACTGTGTTGATTATCAACATGATTACAGAGACCAATGCCATTGTCTCCTTTTGAGATGTTTGAAATTTTTATGTTAACAAAATTTTTACAATGTGTTTTTCATAGAGCTTTTTTTTGTATTTAGAATCTCCCATTATACCATAATTATAATAGACCATATCTCGGTTGACATCTTGTTACTTTCCATAGCACTGTACTTACTTGTATTGGTGTGCACAGAAACATGCAGTGGGTAGAAGTGAACTACCCTTGAGACGTGTGAATTTTCCTATTATTACTCACCAGCCAATTTGTGGTGCCCTAATGTTTTGGCCAGGGTCTCTAATTTTTAAAAAAAAATAATACCTTTGTCGCACTCAATTGCCATCAGAAACAACGTCTCTTATATTACTGTGTCTCTTACAGGATTTTTTGTTCCCCCACCATGCAATTTTACACAAACAAAAGATCACTCTGAAGAGTCAGAATTTTTAAAAAATATAATTTACGCGGAGGTCAAGAAAATCAGGGTTTTCAACGTTTTGAATCTTAATATGAATCTGAATAGATCTGCAGTTGTTTATTAATCGTCACGAGAATCTAACCCACGGATATTTTGCTTAAATAAAAGAATCATATGATTAAATATTTTTGTAACATAAGTTTTCATTAATTTTTCAGGAGGGATCTCGGAAAATGGGCCACAAATCAACGAAATGCAATTTTTTAATGTGTTTTTTACAGGAGTTGTATTACATGTATGTGTTTTTCACTCACCTAGTTGATTGTTGTAATTTCTTGTTCTCTCTCTGGTGTTTTGTACAACTGTACCTGTACCATAGGAAAATCAAAACAAAAATTTGTTAAGCTTTTTTGTACCTTTTGGGTTGTTTTTAGGTCTAGAGGGGTGAAACTTTTTATTAATAGTGTTTTTTCTATAGTTGCAGATATCAAAATGATAACATTCCAGAACCTTATTGTGATGCAATAAATTTGTATAAGAATTTAAAAGTTGCAAGTGAAATCAGAAATTGTTGTAAATAGCACTATGCAAAGCCTTAATCTGAAAATAAAATATAGATATTCGGTTTATAATGGAATGTGTTGTTCCTCTTTGTGTTCTCATGTTGCACGAACATTTTACTCTTGTTTCAACTTTATCCTTCAACCATTTTAATTTAAATGTTTGTAATACATGGAAAGTTCCTTCAAACAGTTCTTGGGCTGTGTTCACCAGGTTAAGGCATTTTGAGCAATTGAAGATTCAAGAGTTTTTCATTGTTAACTTTGCTTTGCACTGTTCACTGCAGTGTCTTGCATAATGCACATTTGGGCTTTTTTAGTTACAAGTTTTACGTCCCCTGCAACACTGTAAGGTCATTTAAGAGATGGGCTACTTCAACCCAGACTGAGAGGGAAAAATCCCAGTAGAAAAAACCCCAGATCGTCCGAGTTCGGGGATCGACATAGGGTCTTCCCGCTTGCAAGGCGAAGAGCCTAACCATTACACCACAGCACTGGTGCACATTTGGGCTTGTCCCTTCAGCTGAATGCTGTATTGCTTGTGTGCAAATGATAGGGTGCTCCCCCCATCACACCTACCTAAAGACAAAAGAACAATACCAATACCGTGACCATTTTCGTCCATATTTCTCTCAGTAGAACATGGATGTTTGCAAAATTTCACGTACTCTGAATGGTCTTAGGGTCTCTGTTTCTGATAGATCCAAAGTGTTTCCTGTTAAGGCCTGGTCTTTGTTATGCAATCCATGCCGGTCATTTCTTTGTGAAGGTGCTTTTTCTTTCTTTATTATTGGTCACCATCAATGGAGAGTTTATAGGAGATAGGGCAATTGGTTCACCGAAACCCTTACGGAAGGTACTCGGTGGTTTCATCATGTACTGTTCCACTGTACCCTCTGCATGAAGAAATTGCATGAGGCTCCTAAAATTACAAACCGGTACTTGTGGTGAAATGGTTAGGCTCTTCGCCCACATTACACAGAGGACAAGAGTTCGATGCCCATTTTGGACGAAGATCTCCATCTTTCTCGTGGAATGTGTCCCTCTCAGCCCGGATCGACCCTGACATTATACAAGCAAGGTCAGGGTCAAAGTCTTAAGTAGCTTGCCTCTTAACTGATTCACCTCCAGCCTATTTTCAGATTCAGACGAGCAACCCATTTTACACTAGTGAAATGTGAAGTTTTTTTGTTTTTTTGGTTACCAGTTTTACGTCCCCTGCAACACTGTAAGGTCATTTAAGAGACGGGCTACTTCGACCCTGCCTGTCAAGGCCAACCTGGACTGAGAGGGAAAAATCCCAGCAGAAAAAAACCCAGATCGTCCTCCATCGGGGATTGATCTAGGGTCTTCCCGCATACAAAGCGAAGAGCCTAACCATTACACCACAGCGCCGGTGAAATATGAAGGGTAGTGTTAGTTTTCACCTGTAAGTCTAATCAATGTAAGCCCAAACCATGCATATTATTAATTATTATATCAAAATATTCACAAATAATTGCGGGATATACAGGGTGTTTTTATTATATTAATCGATTCTAAACCAAAATATCTCAAAGACTGTAAGAGATAGAAACATTCTGTTTTCTACCAATTAATTCTCAGTCATTAAATTTTTTTCTGGTAACAAAATCAACCGATTTCATGAACACACTACGTGCCAGCACCAGTTTCCACGAACAGGGTCCATTTTTAGCCTGCAGATTTTACGGTAATCTTGTATTTACCATTAACGCATCTTGTGAGTTTTATAAAGCAGATCAAGTGCAAGCAGTTCTGAAAAAATTCCAGCCGAGCACGGCAAGAAAAACACACAAAAAAACTCAATCAAACTACAGTTGAACCTGCTCAAACAACCACCTGTATAAGAGGATCACCTGCTCAAACGACCACGTTCCTTTAACTCCCAAATTACTTTTTTCCACATAACTATCCCTCTCTAAGCCGACCACCTGTCTAAAAGGACCACTTTTTTCTCGACATTTGGTGGTCGTCTTAGACAGGTTTGACTGTACTTGGTATCAAAATTTGGTAGAAACTGGCACATGTAGTATGAGTTACTATGGCAACAAAGATAGCAATACGTGGATTTGTGATTGCATTGTGTGTACTCAATCAATTAAAAAAAGACAACTTAATTTTTTTATACTCCCGGGAACATCATCGCTTTCAAACTTCAAGCAGTGAAACACCGATTCTTTTTCGTAAGGCGGAGAGTCCACTGACCTGTTTTGTCAATTGCAGGCCAGGCTCATCTATATATTATGATATATACATATGAGCCTGGCCTGCAACTGACAAAACAGGTCAGTGGACGCTCCACCTAAGACATGAAGGAAGAGCTTGGTAAACATTTTTCCTTTTGAAAAATGAGTTATAACCATCTTTTAATTGCCTTACAATGGTTCCTAGCAGTCCATCTCGTTTGTATACATGTACGCTGTTTGTTGACGACGTGGCCTAAAAAGGGCCTTGTTCTGCTAATTCCTTCGTAAAATGCCCTCCGTCAACATGATATTATTAAGTATCCCAGAAAAAACTTAAATGGTCACTGAATGATGTGCCAAAAGCGGTTAATTTTATCTCTTACCGTTTTAGAGTTAAAGTTAAAGTAGCCCAGAAAAAAAGTTAAATGGTCACTGAATGATGTGCTAAAAACGGCTAATGTTATCTCTTACCGTTTTAGTTTTAGAGTTGTCAAAGTAGCCCAGAAAAAAACTCAAATGGTCACTGAATGATGTGCTAAAAGTAAAAACGGTTAATTTGATCTCTTACCGTTTTAGAATTATTAAAGTTTAGAATTTATACTATCAATATAGAAAATACACCCTGTATTATTAAGTATCCGAGACAAAGCTGAAATGGCCAGTAATTGATTTGAAAAAAAACCCAGTTTATTACAATGTAGGCCTACAGGGTGAGCAATAAATGAAAGCATACATTTCTCAGTATACTAGGCTTCTGTATTTCTTGACATTAAAGTATGATCAAAACTATGATTTTTCTGCATTTAGTAAGTTTTATGAGTGTGTTTTACCTCATGTCGTGGGCCGATACAGAATAAGCAAATGCTACTGATATTTTCCATTAAATAAAAAAAAATATATAAAAAAAATGAAACAGTGAAAGCTTTGTTTTAAAAAGTAAAATCCTGTAAAAGTGGTTGTTTTTCTTTATTACAGGTGTAATATCAACCCGTTTTAGCTGCATAAAAACGCTTGTCTGCAAACCTGCTCATTTAAAGCATATTCCTCAGACGACATCATGACGATGACTGATTCCGACAAACGATCCATTAAAGATGATTTCAAGGACTTGAAGATACACTTTCCTTCAGCTATTTCCGCTATGTCTTGAAAACTCTCTGTTGATCAAATCCTTTTTACCAGTTTTGAAACTCTCGAAGATTTCTCCGTTAAATACAGCATTAACAAAGGAATGAAGAGCATAGACTGCAAACGAAAGATCCGATTTTCTTGGGAAATGACATGGTTTCTAAAAATGCGCGATTCTTCGCTGTCTGTGCATCAAATTAAATAAAACTAAAATTAAAACTTTCAGAAACCTTTTCCGCCTGGGCGGATTTGTATGTAATTCATATGTGAAGTTTCGTAAAAATCCGTTGACTATTAAGCAAAATATGGCAAAAAAACAGGAACCGTCTTTTTTTGTGTTTTTATGTTGTTGTTGTGGTTTTTTTGGCTCACCCTGTACTTATATCTCTTACAATTATATAGTTATTTCATTTTAGAATCGATCAATATAAAAACACAACCGTCCGTAGTTGTATGTTTTTATTTAGATTTTATGAAGTTAAAGTTGAAGATATTTGGTAAATATACAACAATAAAAAAACAAAAATGTTCAATTTACCTCTTTGTGTAACAGTCAGTACATGTAATAAAAAATCCAGACCTTCGATTTATATCATCACAATGTTACCTATAATCCAATTATGAATAAATTCATTGAAGAGTTTTGTTTTTGTAATGATTTTTTTTTAGAGTAGGTCTAGTGTCTAGACCCAAGTACATGTACTACAATGGAGTCCACTTAATTCTGACTCCAATAATTCGATTTTCTTTTAATTCGAATCTATGTCTGACTAACAATTTTTTCCCTTCTTTGTTTCTATCAACATTAAACATAATCATATAATTTGTACTACCAAAAAAACTACAAAAAATCTGTTTAATTCGAATTTGAGCACAGTGTCGTCATCAATAAACTACTTAAAGTTTATCCCCACATAGCAAAACAGGAAAAGAAAATGGCGCTTCTTTAAAAAAAAATTAAAAAATGATAATAAACAACTTCTAACACACACACATACACACACACATACACACACACACACACACACACACACACACACACACACACACACTCACAAACACACTACATCTCTCTCTCTCTCTCTCTCTTTAATAAACTGCTTAAAGGAATCCCCGTCCCCGAACAAACCTCTCTAGAGGGTAATGAGTACGAGGACTTGTGCGGTAGTAAGGAATGGGTTATTTATAGAGGCGCCAGCCTCAGCTGTTTTAGCCTTTTCTTGTTTTTGGTTTTCACTTAAGCACCTAATCAGGCTCAAGTTTCCCTGAGGGTTACCATTTGCGTCTGTCACGAAAATCAACATCTGACAATTTAAAAAAAAAAAAAACACCAACCGACAAAACTAAAAACAACAACAAAAAAGCAAAACAAACAAGAAAAACAGCACAACAAAAACAAAACATACAAACAGACAAACTAACACTGCCAATTGCAATCTGAAAAATCAAACAAAACAAACTGAAACAGTAAAGAATAACACTCAATTTCAAAGAGAAACAAAAGCAAGAGCTGGAGCAGAAAGATTTAAAAAAAATACTGTAGTCAGAAGTGGGATTTGTACGGTGGTGACATTTAAGTCAATTGGTTCCGTCTGCCCATCATCTCGGAGCACGACAAGGGAATGAAGTGAGTAGCTCTTGGTTTGGTTACCAGTTTTACGTCGCCTGCAACACTGTAAGGTTATTTAAGAGACGGGCTACTTCGACCACGCCTGTCAGGGCCAACCCGGACTGAGAGGGAAAAATCCCAGCAGAAAAAATCCCCGATCGTCCGCGATTGGGGATCGAAACAGGGTCTTCCGCATGCAAGGCGAAGTGCTTAACCATAACCATTACACCACAGCGCCGGTCGAATGAAGTGAGTAGCTCTAGGCACGCGAGGGGGCAACGTGACGGTGTAACGTTATATTGGGATTACTCGAGGTTCCATTATACATAGGCTACCGGTATTGCAATAGAACCGCTGGTCCGTCCTATCGGAGATGGACGTAGAATTCGGAGGTCCCATCTCGTAAATGACCCTATACTGTTGCATGGGGCATTAAACCAAAATCAAATCAATACCCCCAATACAAGCCTAGGTCCAATCGCATGTAAATAAAGATTGAAAACACTCTCATCAACACCAGCTGCACAAGACTTTCACTTTGAAAGGAGTCGATTAGGCGGAACGTCCGCTGACATGTTTTGTCAGTTGCAGGTCAGGCTCATTTGTATAATATATCATATATTGATTTAGCCTGGCCTGCAACTGACAAAACAGGTCAAGCTCCTTTTGCTAGATTTAGTTTTGCATTATTTCTGTTGACTTTCGTACATCCCGCATTCTGCAAGTCATGGGCAAAAGAATGGGCTGTTGACCCGCAGTCTGCGGGTTGTGGGAGGGCATCATTTAAATGACCTTGCAGTGTTACAATTACAATTACAAGGTGTGGAAAACCGAAACCCCCCAAAATAGCAAACTTCCTTAGTTTTTGCTATGAAAACTCTAAACACCACTTAGACAGACTTGCATTCAATAAAATGTTAGGCAATGATATGTAGAAAATCTACATGTACTCTGGGGACAATAATACAATTGAACCTGCTTAAGTGATCACCTGTTTAAGACGACCACCTGCACAAACGACCACTTTTTATCGACTCTCAAATTACTTTTTTTCTATATATTATCCCCCTCCAAGACGACCACCTGTCTAAAATGACTGCTTCTTTCTTGATATTGGAAGTCGTCTTAGGCAGGTTCGACTGTACACCTTTGCGATAGACACTGAAAACCATACCAACCGGCGCTGTGGTGTAATGGTGAGGCTCTTCGCCTTGCAAGCGGGAAGACCCTAGATCGATCCCCGATCGCGCACGATCTGGGTTTTTTTCTGTTGGGATTTTTTCCCCTTTCAACCTGGGTTGGCCCTGGCAGGCAGGGTCGAAGTAACCCGTCTCTCAAATGACCTTACAGTGTTGCAGGGGACGTAAAACTGGTAACCAAACATGCCTTCCACGAGATTGATGCACTGTCTGAGACATGTACAGAAATTGTCTATCTCATTCTGACAGTCTTGGTGAATATGCCTTGGTTTTGGTTTGGTTATCAGTTTTACGTCCCCTGAAACACTGTAAGGTCATTTAAGAGACGGGCTACTTCGACCCTGCCTGTCAGGGCAAACCCAGACTGAGAGGGAAAAATCCCAGCAGAAAAAAACCCACATCGTCCGCGATCGGGGATCGACCTAGGATCTTCCCGCATGCAAGGCGAAGAGCCTAACCATTACACCACAGCGCCACAGTCTTAGTGGATATGGACTTGCATGTCTTGCTATTTCCTTGCTGAGTTCTTAAAGCAATCCAGGATTTATTGCAGTCATTCTCAGAGATACCTATCGGCGCTGTGGTGTAATGGTTAGGCTCTTTGCCTTGCATGCGGGAAGACCCTAGATCGATCCCCGATCGCGGCCGATTTGGGTTTTTTTCAGCTGGGATTTTTTCCCCTCAGTCCGGGAAGTAGCCCGTCTCTTAAATGACCTTACAGTTACAGTGTTGCAGGGGACGTAAAACTGAGATTGATGCACTGTCTGAGACATGTACAGAAATTGTCTATCTCATTCAGACAGTCTTGGTGGATATGGACTTGCATACCTTGTTATTTCGTTGCTGAGTTTTTCAAGCAATCCAGGATTTGTTACAGTCATTCTCAGGGATACCTACCGGCGCTGTCGTGTAATAGTTAGGCTATTCGCCTTGCATCCAGAAGACCCGGTTCAATCTCCAATCGCGGACGATCTGAGTTTTTATCTGCTGGGATTTTTCCCTCTCAGCCCGGGTTGGCCCTGACATGCAGGGTCGAAGTAGCCCGTCTCTTAAATGACCTTACAGTGTTGCAGGGGACGTAAAACTGGTAACCAAAAATCAGGTATACTATACCTGGATCGAGCTCAATGCTCCAACCTCAGGTCTATTTCTCGAGTACTCTTTTTTAATTGAAATGTCTGCAATTGCAAAATTCTTGTCATCATGCTTTTTCAAACGGCGGGCTCTCCTTAGTGCTTTTATTTTTCTTCAACAGCGCAAAACTGCTCAATGTATGATTGTAATACCTGGAATTTCTTTACAATACATACAGTGGAAACCTGATATAACAGGGATGATGGGACCAGAGAAAAACTTCTGTTAATCAGATCCCTGTTAAATCAGAAATGCAAGGGAAGTAAGCATTTGTAGACTAATACAGCTGTATTTATTCATGGGTAGTTTCCCTTGCCACAAATACCCACAAACAGTGGTTTTGGACTAAGTAATAATTATTGCATGTTAGGGTTGGGGTTGTTTTTTTTCATTAAATTTTTTTTTTCTCTTTCTCTCTCTCTCTTATTTTTACACATTGTTAGCATCCTTTGTCCCCGCTATAACCGATTGGGCTCCGATGAGGCCCTGTTATTGCCGATAACTATTAATAAGGACAAAGACTAGAAAAAAACGGGTATTTAAAAAATCCCTGTTATTACCGGGCCTGTTATATCTGGTTTCCACTGTAATAGCCACCAGTTTCAAAACTCATTGAAAACTACTGTGGGCTTAGCATTTGACATCAGATTTTTCTGTTTGCAGCCATAGCAAAAACTTTTTTTTTTTTTTACTGTAGGCCTATAACAGTCTTTCCCAACAGCCATTCTTACAAGGTCTCAGTATACTTAATGCTAATATAAAACAAAACACCGAAGTTCAAGCTAGATTTTGTTCAAATTTAGTGGATTTTGGAGAATGCACGCGAAAGTTATCGTAATTTCTTTGTCGATCACCTAGTCATCATTGCACTTTGCTATAATCCCTTTCTCATTTTTAAGTAAAATATATGGGAATGAGAAACATCGACATGTAGTGCAGAGAGCTTACATCTACAGATAAAGAAATGACGGAAATTATACCATTGCTCATAGCTGTTCAAAATTCTGTATTTTTGGATTTTGGATTTCATGTGGATAGAGAACTGCAACAATGGCATACGGGCTGCTGAGCTGGCTTTTTATTAATTTTCAGTGTAATGGTTAATAATGGATTGCATTAATAATAATAATAATGGATTGCATTTATATAGCGCATATCCCAATTACTGGCTCTATGCGCTTTACAATCATTAT
>JAUKPP010281668.1:0-10630 GCA_032273245.1 Phyllaplysia taylori
GACTGATAATGAAAGTAAAATGAATGGAGTGTCTGAATTGCAGAGGCTTGAGCAGCAGGGGGCTCAGGTTACAATTTACGACTCCTGGGATGTGTGAAATGGTCAAGAGGTATGGTGGGGGTGCCCTGGTGTAAGGCAGACAAAGGCGGTATTGTGGCACAGGGAAGATATTTGGTAATCTATTAGAGGTTCCAAGTCACCTTAAGGGAGGTTTCAATAAAAAAGAAATAGAGGGGAGATGGCCAAGCCTTTGAAAAATGCTCATGTAACTGGTATGTCACCTAATCTGAGGTCACCTTAAGTGGACTCCACTGTAATTGGTCAAATTGAAAGTATGCATACTTTGTCAAGTAAAATAAAAACTCATGAAAAACTTTAAACACATTTAATAGTGAGTATTCTTAAGCACCTCCTGGCTTTACAAGTTGTATTTCCTAAATTAAAGGGCAGACAGCTGAAAACGAAAGAATTCACATGATATATGAGTATAAAAATATTTAGTGCACAAAACTGAAATTCAAGTGTTGTGTATAGGTCTGAAACTGAAACATTTGATACTCCAATCGTAAGAAAAGAAGATTCTGAGTTATTTTGGAAAACGATTATGATTAATTATCATACAAAGATATATAACCAAAAGCAGAACTATGTATTTGGCATTATCCATTGTGTTACTGGAAGTATAATTATAATGTCATAAATCTGAACAAAGAGGTCATTAAGCACATTTCAGTGGATATAATGAGACCTTAATTGTAACAGGAGGAAATGAAAATCCTGGTCTTACTTTCTTTTTTATTAAAACACTTTGGATCTAATGAGACCTCAGATCAATGAGGACACTGGGCTGATCATGGTGATCTCATGTCCCAGTTTCACTGAATTGATCAAATGCTGGGGTGTGAAGGAACAGCAGTGGTTTCGATTTTTTTTTTAGTGTGAACATCCCTTGCAACGCAATTCATTAAAATTAATATCATCACAGCTCTGTATTTAATGTCCTCTGACAAGACAGAGAGGGAAGCTATGAAAGCTCCCTTGCCAGTACAAATTGAAGAATGCCCCTGCTGAAATCAAACCAAGGTCTCCTTCTCAAACATCAATGCTAATAATTTAGTTAACAACAGCAAAATTTATAAGAAATGGTAGAATATGATGCCCCCAATACGCTTCTATGTATTTGGGAGGTGAGAAATGAATATTTAGATATACGCAGTCTAGCACGCATATAGCGCAAATGTATAGCAAACAATATTTTTAGGTCCCAAATTAATTGCTATCTATTCTTTGCATTTGTAGCACGCACATGGCATAAACCACTTCGTACATGGTGAAGAAAAATCGGCATTGCGAGGCTAGCTTAAAGTAAAAAACAACCCAGAAATTTTTTCAATCAACGTAGCTGTGATGAAAGAAGAGAGTGGGTGAACAGTGTCAATGAAGGTGAGTGACCTCACTGGCTAAAACAGCCAAAGATGCTGGCGCCTCTATAAATAACCAAACAAAAACCTTTTAAATGAGTGACCTCGCTACTGGTGCAAGGAGGATGTGTAGGCTGATGATGAGTTTCTTGCTTGACTGATACTACTGATACTAATAAGGCTAATGCTTTTGCCACAGAAGTTTTCAGCGGTAGATCTACACACTTCAGTCACTCGCATAAATGACTTTCTGGGGAAGGCTAAAACATTCAAAACGTCTGGTGAGGTGCTTTTGTGAGCAAACAAGTCGTACATGTGACTTAACAACTTTGCCGGGAGTCTATGGTTCTGCTAAGGCCCCGTAATACTACAGTATAGCAGCGCGTGTTAGCACACAAGACAAACTACACACTGCAAGATCTGGTAACGAAAAAGAAAGACTGCACCACAAAACCCAAACCACTGACCAAAACAAAGCTGTTTCTTGCAGTTGGAAAAGCTTGAAGAATTTGGAACGCAGCATTATTGACTGTACTAATAAAATGTAGTAATTAATGAGCATTCACATACAGTAAAAAACGCTGACAATCCGACAAATTCGCTTATCCGACAGAATCAGCAGGAACCGATTTTTTCCCTCTATTGTTTGTCTCGATAATCTGACAATTTGCTGTTCCGACTTCGACAAAGGTTACAAGGGAACAAAAGTGATAATTAGATAAAAAAAAACTGTTCGATAATCCGACACCAATTTTTAGAATCTTGGGCATGTACGGCCAGTTACACTATAAAGGTCGCCACATAAAGAAGAGATGAAACCCTGAAACAAGATGTGATGCTGGTTGCGTAGAATCTCATTCACTAACAGGACGTGATGTGTACACAGAAGAGGCCAGAGCTTTTAAAATAGCAGATGATCAGTACCAAGCTTGACCACTAGGCTACCCTTGGACTCCTCCGTACGCACTTCCCACTGTGTAGAGCCTGATAACTTTATGGCATACCAGATGCCCGAAAGCAAACAAGAGAGGCCATCTAGCCTACACCTTCATCACCCCTTCCTACTCAACACTGTAGTCCTAATATCAAGAAAATTTATAGAACTTTATATCAATCGGCTTTTGGTACTACATGTACACATAAAAATATATATACACATGTAGTATATATATACAGAAGACAGCAGAACTGAATGAAATCAAAGTGTTAAATTAAATAGGGTTAGGCCTATGTGGGGTTGAACTATAGAAGATCCGATAATCTGACTAACTCAATAATCCAACACTTTTGCTAGGGACGGCGATGTCAGATTATCGGCGCTCTACTGTATTGTGAGATTTGCACATTACGAAAAGATTTCAGCATCCGGCAGATTTCACCATGTGTGAGCTAGCCTGTATACACTAAAATGAATGAAAGAGCAAAATGAACACATACGGTACAGGTGAGATTCATCATCAGCCAGACATTAAATCATCAAGGTCTGGCAGTCCCTTTCAGAAAGCTAATGATTTAATTATAATGAATGACTGTGTAGAATGAAAATATACACAAATTTTACATTGCCCAACACCAAAAACTTGTCTCCTGACCAGAAGACACAGATGGAGACCCCATACACTGTTTTTGCAAATAAAGATGGCAACTTTTTACTAGATATAAAAAAAATACTCTAAATAAAGAACCATGTTTCTTTTAAGATAACAATAATAAGATAAGATAATTAAACATATCATTGATCTGTGGCATGGCAATTATAATACAGTGGATGCTGCTTAATCCGAAGGTGTCTAATCTATTACTCTAAACCGAAAAGGCGTCCAAACCGAAAGAATTCAGTCAGTCCCACTGATTTCGGTCGGTTGGAGCGGCATTCACTGATTCCTACAGGAGCAAGCAATCAAACACACACACAAGTGGCCATTGGATAGACAATTATAATACAATGTACAGTAAAACTACAATACAAGATTGTTGTGACTGTTCCAATGACATTATATCCAAGGTCTCGTTACATCTAAAGTATCTCCAATCGTAATAGTGAAGATAAAGAGGGGACGAACCCAAAGTGACATTTTGGGAATCCCTAATAATTAGCTCTTTGTTATCTTCAATCTAAGATTTCCTCTATGCTATAAGGAACCATCACCTGACGCCACAAGTGACAACACACCAACTGCACTACAGGCCTGCCTGTCAATACATTTTAACTTTAGAACACAACGTCTATTAATTATACTGGATATGGATAAGGAGATGAGTAGCTCTCCAGCAAAGATGGTATTGTATTTTTTCATCTTCATCGGTAATTTCCTATTTTTCTTGGTCTCTGTGCAGTGTGTCATCTTCCTGTTTTCTACGATGTTGTCTTATTTACATTTTCATGGGCGTGAAGAAGACAGGGGTCCTGTCGTAAACTTGCCCACCCCACATTTTTCACATTTATATGTATTTCACTATTCGTCCTTTCTTGAGGACCATACAAGTTCTTCTACATTCATCATTCAAATTATGGTACGGTACACAGTTTATTGAGGTTGTGGTGTGTGCTTATTTTCTCTACGTGTTTTCATACTGGATAGGCCCAGTCATTTGAGACCATGAGCACATGAGGTGGGGTGGGGTTGGAAGGGTTTTGTATTGCCCTATAAATATGGGAAGGGGTGGAGACTTGGGAAACTAACTTACTGGTACTAAAAAATAGTGTTCGTACATTGTGATTTAGTATCCTGAGTCTTCGGCCTCTCCCAGATAGACCTGTGCATACAGCATGTGAGCCCCTATGAGTATGATGCAGCATCAATGATGCTGCACGCTCAATAAGCTTATACATTAGACCATCTTAAGCACTATGAGGTGTGAATGAACGCTAAGACTTTATGGCTTCGTTACACCAGTCTGTGCTCGTTCAATGGGGAGTGCGAAGCTGAAGCAGGCCTGGCGTCTTGAAATATGGTTCTATTAATTGCTTGATCTGGACTTTACTTTTTGTCTGTTTGGGGTTTCACGGCTCCATTGATACTATATAAAGTCATTTTGGCGCCGAGAAACACTTTTGATCTTTGCCCATGTTGTCCTCTTTGGAGGGTTTTTTATTAAAAATAAAAAAAGTGAAATAGCACCATTAATTAAAAGGAAAAAAATATTTACAGTATAGACTGATAATTATTAAATAATATTTACATGTGCGCATGTATAATAGTTATCTAGTGATATTTTTCAACTTGATTTGTATTTAAAAATTTTAAAACTTTATTTTATAAAATCCAATTTCTTTTACAAAGTTTAAAATTTTGTAACTTGGAACGAACTCAAAAAGAGTTTTTAGGTTTTAAAATGCTTCATTCTCACATCCCGGAAGTCGATGCACTCCAAAAGGAGGTGTTTAACTTAAATAGTAAAATTACAATAGCACATATATATATAAAACAAAAAGTCAAAAAGGTTTGTCACGCCATCAAGAATGTATGGATGGGTAAATAACAATAGAGAATGTCCAATTTTCAGTCGGTTCAAAATCACGTCACCCTTCTGAGTAGGTACTCTTGGATGTGAGGACGAAGCTTACTTTTTTATATCGTGCAGTTTGTCATGAACCTTGGAAGACCACTGCTCTTCCCAGGCAGTTAAAACAAGCTTTTGGATACCAGGTTTGAGGCCTGTGTAAGGGACCTTCAAGCCTGATGGGATGGGCAGGTCCAGAGACTCCTTTGCTAATTTGTCGCCCTGCTCGTTTCCACGGAGGCCGACATGGCTTGGGAGCCATGACAAAAAGATATTTTTATTATTCAATGTACACTCAAAAGAAGTTTTAAAATTAAAGGACAGTTGGTGTCAAGAGTGCTGAATGCCTAAAGGCATGATAACGAATCAGCGCGTATTAGGAAAGATGAATTTGAAGATACCTCAATGTCCAGGGACATGTCGAGAGCAGAAGCTTCTGCAGTAAATATAAACGATTCTGGAGGCAGGCTCCGCCAACATCGACTGCGGGGTGGCGCGAAAGCAGCTGCCCCGACAGCAGAGTCAGACTTGGAGCCCCCCCTGTAGGCCTATATTCTTTCTGACTTAAAAAGAAAGAAAGCATGAATGAGAAACGTGTAAACTGAACCCTGTGGAAGAGTAATTTGATGTATCATCTTCAAAGAAATATTCTTACCGTCCTCTTTGTTTTTACTTTGGAGTTATTTCAATGATCTAAAAGATATGACATTTAAGAAAAAAGAAAGCTCTGGAAAGTTTCTTGATGAGATATTACATACAAAGAATACACCAACACAAAACTGTTGCCTGAAAGCAAAATCAGTCCTGAGGAAAAGCAACCTTGGCTATGAACATCACAGATAAAAAAAACAATTGATATAATACATATATATATATATAGGCCTATTATCATATAGGCATATTAGGTCTATTACACTGAGTACCACTACTGAGCTATGTGTAGGTTCACTTAATTGAAGAAAGAGGTCAGCAACATTTTTTTACAACCAAAAATTCTTTTGAGTTGGTATTCACAGACAATTAGATGAAAAGGCAAGCTGTTAATCTTATCACAATAATACGGTACATTGAAACAATGAAAGACAAGGAAGGTCATTTCTGTGTGTGAGGGAAGAGACATAATGAGAGGAGGAAAAGAAAAGGAAAATTCAACATCAAGGTTTAAAATAAATTAAGATGAAAGAAACTAAAAGGAAACAGACACAAGAGAACAAAAAGTGGCTGCAATATAAGCCATCTTCAAGATTCTCAGCCCTGCAAAAAAGACACAACTTTAAATTACATGTAAGCCTATTTTGGTTACGCAATCAGCAAATGACAGGACTCCAGCAAGGGTCTCATGGACAACTTGATTGGCTGGCATACTTGCAGTCATGCATATGTGTACACACACACACTCATACACCAAACAAATGCACAAGGCAAATAAGTATAGCAGTACACACAACCTAACAAATGTATATTAAACAAACACTATCATTCCTTCTATGCCTGCCCACACAATCACACTGAATCTGAGAGACTACATGAAATGCTGAATCTGAGAGACTACATGAAATGTTAATCAAGGGGGACTTTAAAAATCTTTATCTGACATGAATGCAAAATAAGAACATCCAAAATTGATTGTCAGTGGTCATATTCAGCTTGTGCTGGTCATCACACAGTACTCTCACATGGTTTTTGCTTCTCTCTTTGAACCTCATCGAAGATGACGGAGCTTGCCAGCTCAAGATTCCAGTCTAAAGTCTCCAACAGCTTCTGACAGGAGAGGCGTGACGCCACACCCAGTCGGAAAAGTTGCTCCACTTTGAGGTAACGGACAGCCTGGTCTACATCCCAGTGGAAGGCACAGAGTGCCGCATGACACTCTTCATCTGTTACGCCTATGACACGACTCTGAATGGACTCAATGCGATCGTGCGGTGAGGAACTAAGAAACATCCCAAGATTGCCTCTCTGTGAATAATGTGCTGATGGGGAAGTTGCTTGTTGCCTTTTCTGCGACTGTATTGGTTGTGGCCTGCTTGACTGATTTGCAGATGTTGAGCTGTGGGAGGAGGGTGGACCTCCCGAGTGTTGTTTATGTGACAAAGATGGAGATGATGAGGCATGATGATGGGGATTGGGATAATTATGTCGTGGAGATGAGCAGTCTGAACCACCTGACCCAGCACTGGATCGGGACGAAGTACAAGACGCGTTGGACACTGATCGCTGAACATCGCGGTGGACAAATCCAGAGAAATTAACATAATCAAGAGGTGCTGACCGTTCACCTGTGCTGTTGAAACCCTCGTTGAGTAAGAAAGGTTTGACAGTTGCAGTAGATTTCAGCTGGGATGGGGATGATGTGTGATCTCGTTTCTCTTGTGATGATGATGAGAATGAAGAAAATGGAGGGCTTGGCTCTGCTTTATTGAGTGGTGGGATGAGAAAGTAGTGGGTGTGGCTCAACTGTTGGCCATCTTGCTTCAAGGGCAAGATATATGGCTTCTCAGGAGATGTCTTGTCTCTATGAGAAATACTTGTCATGTAAGTTCGAGGGGGGAGGGGTGGAGGGTTGCCTGATGGACTTCCCAAATTTGTACAAACATTTATGTTCTTCATAAATGTCTCATTGACATCATCTTCATTGCAGCCATCAAATTCATCATACCAGGTGGCATGACTATGAGCAGAGGTGTATACATAGGGATCAGGCTGTGGCCCCCCATTCTTGTTGTTGTTACTGGCGATAGACTGAGTATTGGCATAAGGAGTTAGCATGTCTGTGGTATACAGACTGTCTTCCAAGGGTACTTCATCATATTTGGGAAAACCAGAGACTGTGAATGCAGAGCCTGATTTCTGGTGAGAGTCATTTAGTTTTTTAGTCACTGGTGGCTGCTGTTCTTTGTTTTCATCTGGCACTGAGTCATAGTGAGGAAGAATGATGTCTGATTCAGAGTGGGGATCAGGGAAAGAATTTGCCGTACCAGGACTTATTTCCTTTTTCTGTTGGGCTGCAAGAGAACTCACAGCATCTTTAAGCCAATCAAAGGCTTTCTCCGCTTTCTCTTTATCGATGTCTTTTTCCGCTGTGTCTGGTGGGAATGTGCGGGCAGATGGCCTCACCACACTGTGCGCCAGGCTGCCTACTTGTTGTTTGAATGGATTTCTAGACAATGAGATTGTGTTACTTTGACTTTGGTAACAGGAGGGAAAAAGCCATTGTGTCCCTTGTGCTGTTGATTGACTCTGCGAATAGGATTGACTGGATAATAAGCTAGGTCTACAACCAGAAAAGTTTACATGCTGTGTGGAGTTTAATACTGCTTGATCCAAATTCTCTCTGAGAGGGGTGTCAAAGCCTAGACTTCGTCCCTTCTCAGGGCTGCCAACAAGGCCTCTAGTAAAAGATGATGTGAAATGTACACCTTTCAGAGCAGAAGACCCAGATTCATGATCCTCTGAAAGTTTTGACGGAACATCTGAGTTTTGAGTTTCTTGAGAAGCCAGCCCATAGACTGTGCTATGTCTAATGTCATCAGCTGGTGGCTCACAGTATAGCAATTGACCATCAGCTTGGCTATTACTGACAATATCATAAGATCTCCAGCATTGGGATGACAATTCTCTAAATGGTGCAAAAGCTGAGCCCTGGTCATGACTAGAACTGTTTGGGCTGAAGCCAGTGGAGGTCGAATTTGACACCATGGAGGAAGTTAATGCTGAGGACAAGGTGGAGGGAAAACAGACGGCAGAGGTGGTGGTTAAAGGAGATGCTGCATCTGTCGTGTTTACATAAGCGGAAAGTCCTGAAGTAGCTCCACCACTATTTTTCTCCAACCGCACATTGTCTGGGACTTGGCTCTGACAAGCTGAAGTGAGGATAAATCTGGCATTGATGTCAAATGGGTCTGGACTAGAGGTGCTGAGCAGCGGGGTGGGCAGCTGTATGTTGCGGTAGTGAGATGAATCTTCTGTCATGGAACACAGTGAATCAAAGATGTGTAAGTTGTTCGACTTGCTATCAAGATCATCCTGTTTACTTTTGTCCTGTGGAGTTGTAGTCAGGTCTATCAGGGAAACCTCCTCTTGAACTGGGCTGGATTTCAAAGTGTCAACACTGGAAAAGATAAAACATTGGAGGAAAATTTATTGGAAATTTGTCTGCTACCTGGGCAAAATTAAAAATCGATTTGTACCCAAATATTTTAGAATGTTTCAAAGGTGCCGAAATGACCTTATGGAGTCGATGGAGCCGTAAAGCCCCAACAAAGCAAGCAAAAAACTCTTGAATATTCATCAACTCTTCAAGTTTGGGACCAATGGCTTAATTTCAGGACATTCCCAAAAAAATCATGAAACTTGGCAAGCCTCGTACTAAGTGGCCAAAATTCGTAAAAAAGACTGTAACAAATTATGGTTTCCTGTAATGGTGGGCAACTCTGCACTCATTAAAACTTGTGATTACAACTTGGCCATTTCACTTGTGCAGTAAATCCTGATCTATAACAACAACTCGTGCTTGTATAAATTAAAAATGAGATGGTCTGATTGTAAAGCGCATAGAGCCAGTAATTGGGATATGCGCTATATAAATGCAATCCATTATTATTATTATTATGTTTCATAATAATTTTTCACATCCAGGAGAAATATTTTTTGCCTTCGCATGGTTTTCCAGGTTTGTAGAAATAGAGAACTACTGATGAAAATTTGACTGGTTGAAGACATTAGTAGTGGGATGCACGAAGCTAGTCGCAAGTTTTTTCGACTAAGTGTTCCATTCCATAACCCGCAATACTCACAGCAGCTCACAAAATCATGTGCTGGCGGGGTGAGTTAAGTTGAAAACTACTCACATATCGAAATTACGCTTTTATGGAATTGAGCATTTAGTCGAAAAAACGACCGACTAGCTTTGTGCCTCTCTAGGTTGGAAACGGCTTTAGAGATTACTACATGGGGCATTAAGGATTGTACTATAAATTTTTAGGGGACCAAAGTAAAATTTTTAAGAGATATAATGGAACAAAGTTTGGTTTAGCTTGGTAACCAGTTCTCCATCCCTTGCAACACTGTAAGGTCATTTAAGAGATGGACTACCTCGACCCTGCCTGTCAGGGGTGAGAGGGAAAAAATCCCAGCAGAAAAAAAAATGCAGATTGCTTGTACGCGGGATCGATCTCAGGTCTGCCACAAGATAGGCAAAGAGCCTAACCGCAGTGCCAGTAACAAAATTCTGTAGAGAAAGCGAGACAGTCACAGAGTTTCAAATGATATTTCGTACCTGCGTGAAGTTTTCCCCGGTTTATCTCTCTTGACTGCTGGAGCAGGAGGTCGTTTTGGTCCGGATTGCTTTCTCTGCTGTTGCTGGGGGCACAATCTCTGACCCACGGGGGTCTTCTTGTGGTTGATTTGACCTTCATTCTTGAGTTTGTTATAGTTAAACTGGGATTGACTAAACAGGTCTGAAATGAAAAAGAAAGGCGAAAGAAAATCTTGGAATGAATTACAACAGCCTGTAACATCATCTTGAAGTTCTTTTCTTTTTCAGCACAGCAATACTAAACCGCACAGGTCTGCAAAGTTTTCCTTTCACTGCAGAAAAAAAACAAACCCAAAAGAGCCCTCCCCCCCCACAATCTCTGACCCACGGGGGTCTTCTTGTGGTTGATTTGACCTTCATTCTTGAGTTTGTTATAGTTAAACTGGGA
>JAUKPP010281679.1:0-30883 GCA_032273245.1 Phyllaplysia taylori
CCCCCCCCCCCCCAAAAAAAAATCCACACAGATCTCTCAGTTCTCACTCTTGACAGGCACAATATGGCACTTTTGATCTGCGTACAATGTTTGCTCACAATGTACAGCGTCTAGAATCTTCCATCCATACTGGAGACCAGGCAATGATTTTGATTTGGTTTTGGTTTTACGCCCTTTGCCAACCTGTATAGCATTTAAGAGCCGGTTACTTTGACCCTCGCCATGAGGGCCTAGCTGGGATGAGAGGGACACAACATTCCAGCAGAGAGACAAGAAAGACGCTCGTCCAACGTGAGGACTGAGCTGATCGTCTTCTGTCCGTGATAGGCAAAGAACATCACTATTACATTGCGGATGCTACTTCAGGGACTTGCGCTCATTTCCCAAACAGTTTCATTATGGTATGTTAAAATTACTTTCAGCAGGTAAACAAATTCAATGACAAAACAGAGAAAACAAAACCAATCCCTCAACATATGGATCTGCAACACTGAAAAATCAAAAGAAAATAAAACTTTAAAATATCAACTCATCTACACTTGTCTGCAACAAGTGGAAGCAATAATAACTTATCCAAAGGCTGTCCCCTATCAAATCATACCACACTCTTATCAACTATTCTATTTTGTAACCATTCAAGACTCTTACAAGGAGGACACACTTCATACACATCACTTCTACACTCGTCACTTGAGCACATTTAAACACACAGTAGAACCCTACCATGTGTATAGGATAAACTTACTCTCCCTCCAGTGTATATCTTCTAAGGTCCCTGGTTCAAATCTTTTAGCTTGAGACTGTGTACAGCGTTCCTACCATGGACTCCCCACCAACTTCAAGGAGATTTCAAGGAGAAATTTTTAAAATTCAAGGAGATTTGGTCAAGAAATTCATGCCGTTTTTGACAGCAGGCCAAGAGCAACCCAATAGGCCTACACTTGTCCGAAAGGAATCATAGTTTCGATTTTCCGACAAAATTTCGTTCATGTCCGATCTGGTGAAATTAAAAAAGTTTTCAAGGAGGTTCCTCAAATTCAAGGAGTTTTCAAGGAGACTTTTCCTTGAATGCAAATTCAAGAAGTTTTCAAGGACTCCGCAGGAACTAGTGTATAAAAGAACCCCCCTACATCATCTTTCACTTACAAATGTATGACTTGTTTTTTTCCATCCCTTGAGAGCGTTGTAGCGAGATTGTACTGCACATTATATCTATGCTCACATCAGCTCAACACTTTCATACATATATGCACGCAAACTTGAATAAATCCTAGTCCCTTCCTTTCTACTCTCTCTAAACAATTTCCTGATCTTCCTCTCTATCTCTTATGTCTCCTTCTCCTCGTGTCAATACCTAGCTCCTCCCCTTCTCTCTCTCCTTTTTCCTTCTTTTCCTCTCATATCACCTTCATCTCCTCTTTTCCATAACTAGCCCCTTCCTTTCTCTTATACTTCCTCCTTCTCCTTTCTTTCTCTCATCTTTCCATTTTCTCATCTTGTCAATAAATGAGCCCTGCCTTTCCCTTACGTCTCCTTCTTGTCCTCTTAACCATACCTGGCCACTTCCTTTCTCTTTCTCTCATTCGATAACACAGCAAAAAGAAGCTGATGCCTCTAGAAATAAATAACTCATAACTAACTCAAAACTCCTAACTCTACTCTTTTCCATAACTACCCCTGTTCTTTCTCTCATATCTCTTTCTTCTCCTCCAGCCCATGACTAGCTTTTTCTTTCTCTCATTCGATAACACAGCAAAAAAGAAGCTGATGCCTCTAGAAATAAATAACTCATAACCAACTCAAAACTCCTTACTCTCCTCTTTCAATAACTACCCCTGTTACTCCTCTCATATCTCCTTCTTCTCCTCCTGCCTATGACTATCTGCGCTCTCCCCACCAGAGGAATGATCCACATTGGCCTTATTATCACAAATATTTTCAGCTCCGATATCGTCAAAGTTCTCGGGAATCCCAGACCCAGTCTGCACGAGGTATCTCAGAGGCCGCTGTTGACCGTTCCCGATCTCTGTGAAGATGGGCAGGACCAGCTGTTTCCACTGGCCGTGCCAGCGGACGGATTGGAACGACCTCAAGTCCTGGCGGAACCTGCTCAGCTTGTCTTGGTTTTGGGGGAATTCTCCTAGGAGATCCTGTGAGGCACAAATAAATATATTCAAGATCATGTACATTGTGTTGCGAAGAATGTGATCTCTTGACATGCAAAGGTTGAGAATAATGAATCACGAATCACTTTTGTTGATTTGTCAAGATCAGACATGAAACTTTTAAGAGATTACAATAGTTTATACATGACTACATTCCCTCTCCCCCATGCCACACACAAAAAAATTTGGACCCTAACAAAACAAAAGGCAAGCAAGTAAAGCTAATATACTTCATCACTGAACCACCTATATCTATCCAAAAATGTTTCCACGGATTGATGCCGGATTGTTGTTTTTTACAGACCACAATACAAACAGTAAGGTAAAGAAAGTGGGTCGGATAAAAGTAAAACATGTAAAAAAAAAGAGCAGAGCACAAACCATACCATGTGCCATTTGATGCACAGAAAACTGAAAAGTAAATCAACACTATACTCTTCCATCCCCACCTTCAACATGTTTGAAATTATAGGACGGACAGAACCTATCCTAAGGTAGACGGAGTGTTTTGCGAATGCGAATCAAGAAAACAAAAAGTTTGAATTACTACCTGTAGCTGAGTGAAAAGCTCCGAATTGTCTTTGAATATGAGGCCATTGACGTTATGCTTCACCAGCTCATCAATGCTGAAACGGAAAGAAGATGCAGTGTAAATATCTTCACATACAGAATAGATGTACACAATATCAGTTGATAATATGCATTGCAGGTTTAACACACGCAGGTTGATGAATGCTTAATCAGTATAAACAATTCAATCTTAAACTAAACACAAGTCAGAGGTACTGCTTTGAGAATAATTTATTATGATTGCAAATAAATTTGTCTATGCCTAAGATCCTGATGCTTGGGAGCAGGAAAATTGCAGGATCTTATACGAACAGCACCCTAGCCGAAACATCAAGAGGAAGGCCCCATGGTGACCCAGTGACTAGTATAATTAAGCTTTATTGATGCAGCTCAAGCCTAATGTCAATTAAAGAGTGGTAAACCTTGATGATCCATCACAACAGCCTCTTCTTACTTTTCTCTTATCCGATCCGACTGTGAGTCTCTAAATCAACATTGAACCCAACGACTCCCCCCTTCATCTGTAAAAAATGTATGACTTTCCTCTTGGCAAAGTTCCCCGCTTCTGTTGTAATCCATCATTGTGTAGTTGCAGTACTAATCAAACTTCAAATAACAAAAGACAGGCTCCTGCAAACACCATTTAACCCAGATGATCAGACCCTGCCCTCGAGAATGAGCACAATCGAGCTTAACATCAGAGATTTAATAAAATTCACTAGAGTGGATGATTGGTAAAGTGACTGGTCATACAATCTGAACAATTATGATGCGCCTCTGGGTCTTTGTTTTGTAAACTATTTTCTAAAATGCGTGATCTTGGGGGTGAATCCTATACAGTAAAAATTCTGTTTTCTAAAAACTGCCTGACGTTACGCGAACCGGGACCAAAAGCGGAGGGATCTTACGCGTAGACTACTGTATTCTCGCTTTCTAATTGTCATACTTGGAGATTGGCCTCAAGGATGAAAAGGCTAGCAGGTGGAGTTGATGTTACTTCCTCCAAAACCCAAGAGTTGGCGAATGTAATACTGCATATTGTCTTAGACATGTTACACTTGTTGGTGTTGTCATTTGTAACTGCAACATGACCATGTCAAATTTCTCCTCAGAGATCAATAAATGTTTTGATTTTGATGCATAAGATACAAACATGTTCTGATGGAAATGAAATGTGGAAGGCATCTTAATGAATGGAAATGGAAGGTTTTAAACAATTTGTAAACTCACCAGTCAAAGTTGACAGCACAAACAGGCAAGCCACAACCAAACATGTCCACGACCTTCATGGGCAAGTCAAGGCCACTGGAGGACATGTGCAGACAGACGCCGACATCAGCTGAACCTGAGAACACATTGGATGACACGTGGTTGGTTGGTTTGGGGTTGTTGTTTTTTAAGCCTCTTACATCACAGTAAGGTCATTTAAAAGATGAGCCATTGCCTGTGTGTGGCAGCAGACAGCGAGGACTGTCTCAGATCAGTAGCTATAACAGGGCGACATTAAAACAATGTAACATACATGTGATTAAGGTAAGATAAGATAAGATAAGATAACTTTATTGTCCAGAGAGGAAACTTTTCTTCGTGGTTACAACAAGGACACATGATGTAAATATCAAGAGTCTATTGTTTAAAGGTACCCATTCACACAAGGAGAGAAAAACGGCTTTAAAGTTGTGCAATGTGTTCTTCGCAGTTGTTCCACAGCAAACATGTGTGTACTTTAAGATGCAAGTAGACTTGAGTAACCTCATACATCCATAATGAAAGCATTCAGGCTTATCAATGAACCAAACATCAATATTGACAGTTTTCACGCCATTCGGAGCGACAGAACCGCGGCTGCCTTTTATAACAGTTGTCTCATCCAATAAATTGTCATATCACCAAACACTGGTAGCATATTATCTACTACATCTTATCTATCTTTATGAAAAAATATTCAGATGGAGCTATAAAAAAAAATTCACCAGTAAAAACCAAATGACTTTAAAAGGCTTTTCCTCCACTTGACAATCTGCGTAGTGGTGCCCATTTGGACAGATCTCAACACATATCACTTGGGCTTACCTAGCAGAAGAGGATAATCTTCAGCAGCCAGCCAGGGCAGGCAGAACTGCACCTTCTCCCACTTCCTGTCGGCAATCTGCTTCCTGTAGAACTCCTTCTGTGGCCCTTTGCCTATAAATAGACAGGACATCCTCATAAATATCATCATAAATAGACCTTACCTTGAGTGTAAAATTTCAAATAGCCTGCAAGATTTTCCGTGTTAATTCTATATTATCTTTAATAATAATCAAGGTACACATATGGTTGGAACATCAGCAATTAACATCGGTGTTGCATTCACATCAAGTAAGAAATTACCATATATTTTTTATAGAGGGAAAGAAAAGATTCGACAGATATATAAAACAATTCAAAATAGACATCTTACTACACATGTACATTTATTACACTTGAAATTCTTTTGGCGTATGGACTATTTATTATCTTTACTTGTCTATTTCTCTTACTCTTGGTGATATTTTTACTGATCTATATCAGCCCGTTGTGGCAAACTTTATGAATTATTTCACTTAAGTTACTGCACTAGGGCAGCATTAAAATGATGTGACACACACATGATTCTGTCTCTAAATCAATGGCTGCAACCATCATGTCCCAAGTGTTGTATCGATAATGGCAGTAAATGGCTCAATGAAGGCATTGTATTAAGCAGCCATCTGTTCTGGAGAGGTTTTAAAGACTGCATTGCACTCTTGCAGTATTAAAGGGCCAATTTTAAGGCTCTCCACTCCTGGGGTACAGAGCTAGTTTGCCATGGGCCTGTAAAGACTAATTGAAGAGTCCATAACTCACATAAGTCCCTGATCGACACAACAACAAGTGATCTATATTGAATGTAAAGGCAATACGTGGATGCTTGCTATCAGAAGAGAAGCCAACAAGAAAGTGCCCATCGCAGTTTTGGTGACTCAAAATTTCCTTTTTTTCTCTTTTAAACAATTTTTTCGAACAACACACCCTGAAATACCCTTTTTAAATTGATATAGGCGGCCTTGGAGGCATAAAAAGTGTGCAATAAAAACTGACATCAGTTGGACAAACAGGGATGTGAAAACCTGGATCCCCTCATTTTGACTACTTCCTCATTGTGTCGAAGCACATTTAGGCTTTCTTTGTGTGCACAAACAATGTCAGTCAATAGATATTGCTACCATTTTTAAAACTGTAACTCATCACTTGTCACAAACTTACCAGTGATGACACAGATCAAACGTGGGAGTCCATCACTCGAGTCATAATCTAGGCACAGATAAAAAATACAATGCAGTAAAGTAGAACATAAATTTGAGCAATAAAACATTTGTCCATGGGAATCAATTTCTACAATTAGTAGTAGTAAGGAGTGGGTTATTTATAGAGGCGCCAGCCTCAGCTGTTTTAGCCTCTTCTTGTTTTGTTTTTTACTTAAGCACTCAATCAGGCTTAAGCTTCCCTAAGGGTTGCCATTTGCGTACGAAAATGCCCATCAGGCAATTTGTTTTTGTTGTAAAAAAAAACACAAAAAAAACAACAACAAAAAAAACAAGACAACCCCCCTAAAAAAAATATTTAAAAAAAAATAAAAAAATAAAAAAAAAAAGCAACCCGCCCAAAAACAAAATAATTAAAAATTTCTACAATTTCTACAAATGGATCATAACTGGTCTCTCCAATATGAATGTATGCCTTTAGAGCACAAAATATGGCACACAGTGAAAATAAAACACCTGCACTAAACAAGTCCAATTCAATGCAGAAGATACTCCTAGGAATAGGTTTTCATAAGTAAAGTCACTTTCATGAAAAGAAAAAACATAGCACCCCTGCAAAGGTAATTTAAAAAAGGAAAACATCAGAAAACTGTTTAAAAAACAAGAAACAATGAAGACTTCAGATGTATCCTTTGCGAACACTAGCAGCAACATACCTTTCATCCAGTATAGTTTGTTTTCAGTCCTTTAAGGATATGAATAAAGAATTTTACTGTAAAACAATGTCTTCCTCTCTCTTACAAAATTGCAATAGTTTACTTCCTGCAATGGTTGTGCCATGAACATTGCCTCTCTATTCTGGCAACATGCTTACCTTTAAGGGCTTCCAATAAAATTCCAAAGTCTTCATCCTCTGGGAAATAAAAAGGCAAAGAGCGATATTGAGGAAACCGCGTCAAAATATTGGAAAAGTAGTGAAAATTATTTGAGTTGGCAAATAAAAGGATAAACTCGGACAGACTCAACTGTACGCATATTTTTTATAATTCTAGTCATTAAGTTTAATGCAAAGGTCAGTTTGAACATAATACTTTGTTATAACAAAAAGCATCTTTTTATATTTGTCAGTGGTGGCAGAACCTGTAAACAAAAATCTTTGCTAAAAAAGAAAGACAAACAAAGAATAAAAGAGAGAATGAGGAGGGACATGGGTCATTTCTGTTGATATTTTTGTAGCACCTATAAATACTTTTTATATCATGATATTTCTGAGCCATTCAACAAATAAGGACAAACTTCATTTCCCAACTCAATAAAGTGTAGCTGCATCTTATATACTGTTATATTTGCACATCTAAAACTAAACTGCCAAACTAAAGAATTTTTTTTAAAAATTCTGTTGCCTCTTAAAATACATTACTACAAGCGAGACTTGACATTGAATCCCAGCACAATAATCACCTGTCCAGCTTGTGCTGCTCACCAACAAGGCTGGCCGATCCTCACGATAGACGACCTCACCATTAGACTTCTGCTGGGTGAACGCAGTCATCTCCTCCTTATTGGTCCTTTGTTCAAATATCAAAACAAGCGTAGGCAAATTACAATTAAATTGACACACAAATGAAGCAGTATTCAAATGACAATTTCATACAAGATATATACACTTACAGAAAAATTCCAATTCAAATGCTGCAATTAATATTGCAGTTGTGATCAAACCACTGAACACAACATTTTATAGTGTGATTGATTTGTATGTATGAGTTCCAGTGATTTTTAGCTGAAAAACTTTTCTTAGGGTAAAAAAAATGGCCCATGTCTTTTAACTATATATTAATATTCTATTTTACACATCTTTGAAGTGCCTTCATCTGAAATCTTTAAGGGAAGGCGCTCTTCAATAAAAATATTAGTATTGAATAATGCACACTGGAAACTTACTTTCATCTCACCTGTTAACACTCTCTAAAGACAAAGAAAAAAACTGTGGATAAAATGTCAAGACTCCACTTTGAGTTTTCATTGAAAATATCTTTCAGCGGTACCTGCTACAGTATGCCAAACAATCACTACATACCTGTCCCCAAACAGAGGATATTCTCTGGCAAGCCTCAAAAACAGTTCATGTTGGTCCTTCAGGCAAACTGAGCAAAAAGTATCCGGAGGTCGGTCATATACAGTGGTGGCTCTGAGAAGTAAACAACAATGGCATAATGAAGAGTTTCAGTTCCAGTGCAGAGGGGTAACAAAACATACGTAAAACTATCATAATTTTTAATAATAATAATAATAATAACACATTTTACTCTACTTGGGTTGAACTTACTTGAATCGATTTTTAGTTAAATTAATAATTTTTTTCAAGTCCCAGTCACTCTTCCACATTTCCTTTACAAAATAGACAAGTTGAACTTCTCACGAATTTGTCTGTTTTTCACTACACCGATGATGCTAACTCTTACGTAGCTGATTGTAGTAATAATAATGATAATAATAATAGCAATAAGACGTGTAAAAAAAAGACATAATGATTTCCAAGCTCCCACTCCACACAATGAGTTCTCAGCTCTTCAAATAACACTCCAGCTCATAAGAGAATAAACAAGTACAGACTTTCACATCTACAAATATAGGTACATTCATACATACACAGGCTTATCACACAGGTGTGCATACAACCACCTGACCTTCTATATTAATTTTTAATCTGAGGAGCAATCTTATAATGGCAGAACAAAAGTGGGGGTTTTTTTTACAAAGAATATCCACAAAATGAAACATGTCCTCTTTAAAGCAATTCTAAAGAAATTGTATTTTTTATGGCAGCTCCTATGAAATTCCTACACAACTCAATCTGCAGGAGCAAAAAAAATATAACCAATCATTAAGATAAATTTCATTGAGTGGAAAAGGCAAAAACAGGCTTCCTTACTTAACGTTCCAGTTTTCTTCCAAGTCCCGTTTCATTGCTTTAGTGACACAAATGTTGTACTCTGACAATCGACCACACATCTTTTCATATCTGCAGGGAAAGAGAAAAAAGCCTAAATAATTGCTGCACAGAAACAAAAAATACTTGCTGTTCACATTGGCAGAATTTGATACCTAGTCAAGAATATAAGATAAAATGTAAAAAAAAAAATCTAAAACAGTAATGTTTACTAAAACTAATTCAATCATCAATGGCAAAAGAGCTATTAATAAAATACTGTGGTAGAAAGAAGTTCTTTCACTTAAATCTTTACATATCTGCGGTACAGCACATAACATCTCTTAATAAAAATCAACTCTCTGGTGACATGAAATAGAATGGGAAAAAAAGAATACAAAATACATTTATTGAAGAGAATCCTTTATATTGTATGCAAAGTGCAAATACATCCCATCATCCAATTGATATTGAAGCTCAAGGCATCAATTTTGCTTACTGCTTTGCAAATCTGACCATTGGGTGCCCAGGTTTCAAGGCCAGAGCTAGGATGGTGTGTCCATAGTTGTGCCAGTCAATGACCAGCTTGCCAAATCGAACTCGAGAAACGAAATAGGCCACAGCCATGGTTGGAATTGATGGGGGATTCTGAGGGAGGGCAAATGCACAATGAATGTAAGTATTAATACTTTAGGGTTAGATAAAGATAGAAGCTATTCATTTATTTATTGAGGTACCAGCTTCGTGGCAGTTTTAGCCTGTATCATTGTCCATGCAAACATATCTTGTCATCTGTGTTTGCAACAAATTATGACCTACTTGACTGTGAGTAACTGTAAAGAGTAAGAGAGAAATACTTGTTCTACATCGAATCAGTGCCTCATGTATGGACTATGAGTATATCGTTTTCTTCTGATATTGTTTCTGCCATATTGCTATACTTACAAGTGGCCCTTCTGTGTATGAAGTATGTGTTGAAGTAAATCAGTGATAATTATCTGCTAAAAAAGATATTATATCTTTATTGACAGCTAGATCATGGGCTAATTCATTTTTTGTGATTTGATTTGGACACTATACTATCAAAAGAGTGAAATATCTTTTTTTTCTTAAAAAAACAATCAAAATAGACGTTACTACAACTTTTGATGGGTAGGAAAATTTCACATCAGCATTTACCCAAAAAAAATATAGTATTGAATAAATTTCAATTTTGAAATACTTAATCCAACACCCAACTTAAACATTAAAGATATAATCTCTCAAACACTAAACTGTTATATAAATGCATGATCAATGAAATAATGGCAGTGATCTCTAAGGCTTGTTTAAACTTTGGTTAAAACCATCTGGCAGGCCAATGATACATAAACCAGACAGTGGAAAAAACAAACAATATTCCATACCTGCAGGAAGTAGGACCCCATTTTGGGTAGTAACAACAAGGTCCAAGAAAGTGCAAGGCACTGCCAAATCACTTTCATAAAGTACTGGAAAATCTTTGGATAATCTGAAACAGATACTGGTATGTAAATCTTCTGTTCACCAGTAAGAGATACACCCTACAATTAGTTTAATAGCAAATGGTATGTATGGTCTCGTTTCCCTATAAAATTCCTATATCTGAGAGTCTTTTTCTCTGAAAATCAAAGACAAAATAAAAACAGTAAATAAGGTGTATTTCACATCCTCTTTGGCCATTTCACGTGTAAGATACATGCTTTTCATTGGATAGAGTATGCAGAAGATTAAGGCACAAAATATTGCAGAGTTGAAATAACCAAACAGTCCGAAAAATGTAAATTACTCTCTATTCAAGTTCTTTTGATGAGCACCTGAATTCACAGTCTTTTACTTAACCCATATAAGAATGAATTGGATTGGCTTATAATCCAATAAAATACCAAATCTAAACAATCCATTCACTGAATATGGGAAACACACATTTAAGGCATCAAACGAAACCAAGTAAAAAAGGTATATTTATTATGCATTTTACTTACATTTGAAAAAGCCTGGAGTCTCTGGGACATAATGAAACTGTATGCTCTCATTTTCTGAAAGCCTCTTGGGTGGAGCAGAACCTGTCAAAAGAGACGGTGATTTTGTTGTAAAAAAAGGATGTTAGCACACATTCTTTTTAGGGTGTATAATGTCACCCAATGTGTGTGTGTGTGTGTGTGTGTGTGTGTGTTGGGGGGGGGGGGGCATGTATAATCGAGCGCAGATAATTATAGATCTATATGTGTTGTGTGCAGCGTGTGTGCTCAGTTTTCACATGACTTCTCTACGTAAACTAGATCTACTCTACTGGATTCAGGAAGATTGAAGAATACCGGACCACTTGTAAGGGGGTGGGGGAGGGGGGCTTCTGGGGGCGGTGGAAGGGGTGGGGGGTTCAGGGGGGTCTCCCCACTGACAAACAATAATAAACAGATCTATCCAAGATTCTTCATTGCGCGAGAGATTAAAATAAAAACTGGACTGGGGAAAATCATCGCTGTCGCTGGTCCGGTATTCTTCAATCTTACCCTGGATTCTTCTAGAATTACCTTTGTATCCAACCAGGTAAACTTTAAATCCTTCCTCTGCAAAACTCAAGGCGTGGTATATCATTCGAGGGCTACGACCAATGTCGCCCAAGACAATGATGCAAACATGCTTCGGTGTTTTCACTATGAAATTCACGAACACGTACAGAAGAATAAACACAAAAGGTGTGTACAACAGAATGGGGAGTGTAAATGACATTTTCGAAGCTTAAAAAGCAGTCATTTATCTTGGTCAGCTTAAGTTATGAAAACCAGAAAATTAGAGCTGTCGCAGATACTGTGCCTTTCACCAGAGTCAGAGGCAAATTTGCATCGAACAACAAAGCGTTGCATGTAGATCTAAAACGGCACAGATGGTAAACCAAAACATCCGCTTACAGCTTTCAGTCTTTGACTTCAAAAACAAAAGAGGTTTTTATTACAACGCTTAGAAGCTAGTAAAATTCTTCTGTGGTGAATTTTTATGATGTTCTGTAGCCTTTATTTTTCTTGATAAAGTTCACAATTTATTTATCATTCATATTGCTATCATAAAAAGCTATTTTGTCTAATTGTTGAAAATAAGACCTACATTCTTTAACATTGCTTTTATATATGCTCAGCGACATGACTCACTCTCCCATCCCAAGAAAGCAAATTTGGAGTATAGGCAAAGAGTAAAGAGTAGAAGAGTTAAAGAAAAAAAATGCAGTGGAGATCAAGACTAGACGAAAGACCACAATCTTTGGTAGATCTAACGGAGAAGGTGCAGACTGTTTACCTTAACTGTTTGCTTCAGCTGACGGCTCCTCTTCGCCTTCAGATTCATATCCAACGTGTCTGCTTAATGATGTAACCGCCAGAGATCTTAAGTAGATTTGTTTGGGTCTTAATCAAGACTCAAGATTCAAGTCAACATCTCAAACTCAAACCCAAGTCCCAAGTTTGTTGACTCAACAAAGCAACCTAGACCTAAGAATAGAGTGACGAAACGCCAAAGACTTTACGACCCAGTGATACCTTTTGCTGAGCTTCAGCCTACTTCACTTTACACAGCTTGGTTTTTATGATCACTTCGGGGATTTTTTTTCTCGCTCTCTCTCTCACCTTGGCTCTGCCTGCCAGTGAAGATCTGGAGTAGAGATCTACCAATGACCAAGGCCAAGACCTCAGCGGGTTACAGTAAACCATAAAGCCAAAAAGTCAAAGATCTTTTATTTAGGAGGGCTAAGTTTTTATTACTTTATTATCTTAATGTAAATCTAGAACCTAGACTAGAGAGGAAACAGCTCACAAAATGGAAACTGATGAACCACCTCAACAACAGCAACCGAGTTCTCATGCTGCAGAGTTGACTGGCCAGTCAGGCACATCAGCTTCAGTTCCTCAGCAGATTCATTACCATTTTCACGATTCAACTTCAAGCCCACCAAATATGACTCTTCGTGCAGAACCATCTGTTCATTCAGGACCATCATATGAAATTGTTGATGAACTTGATGATTCTGTTCTTGGGATTGGAGCAGCTACTTCAAGTCAAGTGCCAAGTCATCATGTGCTAATAAGAGGAGAGCCTTATCTAGACAACAGAATGGAACGTCTAATGACCTCACGAACTTCTCTATCGAGACGAATTCAGAATGATGACCTAACATTCGTTTCATTCCCATACTTTGATCCCTCAAAGGTAAAAATAATCTACAAGATTATTCAGGATAATTTGGAATAGCACCAACGGGGAATATAATTTAACAACTCAGACTGCGGAACTCTTCCTGTACAATTAATTATTAATTTTTTTTAAGAAATCAGGGAAATAAATTCACCTTTTTTTTTTTCCCTGTATCAGTTTAGTGCTTAGAGATCATAGCTCTGTTATAATAAAAAGAAAATATCCAAACAATTTCTTTGAAGCTTGTATTATATAGCCGTATGACTATCGGTCATTTTGCTATGAAAAACAAAGCTTGAACTGTAATGACGAGCGGTTTAATTCAGCGCATCATACCTACCGCTGATTTAAACCTTGTCACACTTACTCAGTTCACTTCTAACTTTGCAATGGAGCAACATTTAGTGACGCAAGATCCAAGCAGGTTTAATGGAGCAACACTTTTCATTTCCAGTCAAAGCAACAGTGGGTACAGCTATTTCGATTTTGATGGTTGTGTTTTAACCTTGATTTTTCCAATATGATATTATGATATGCCATATGCAGTTTATGTAATCATCGGTCTACATCATTAGTCAACACATGTTGAGTAATAGTTACTCTGATACTCACTTTACCCTTACATTTACATTGTAGTTGTAGTGGAGAGTATGGAGAAGTTTTTAGCTTGATTGTACTATCGTGCATACATTTTTACACATGTTGGAAAATATTATAATGATACATCATGTAGGCATACTATGGTATATCTAATTTTTGGCAGTCTATTGATATTTTTTATGGAAGGACTTCCATAACAAGCAACCAAATCTCTAACCCCCTCTTCAAACCCAATGACCATGCCCCCTAAGATCCCAAGGATCATGTTAATGATTTCTGTGAATCACCATGTGTATAAAATAAGAAATTTGGGCACATCTATCCTTACCCATCATGTTTACCACCAGGATAGCCTAGTAGACTCACTGTATAGTCCTCCTTTTTTTTGTTCGTCATATGTAAGTTTGATCTCCTTTCAGCTCAAGCCGATTGAGTTCAACCTCCCAGTGCCTGGGGGAAACATTGTGCTTTTGAATGCATCCTCCCCCTCATCATCAGCATCAGCAAGCTCGGCAGAGCCAGAACATGTACCTTCACGGCAGCTTCAACTTCTTCCATTGTCCCACGGCAGGCGGCACATGAGGCTAGCCAGGAAACGTGTTCTATTTAGAATAGGCTTGAGGAGTCAGTTCACAGGTATTATTGATCGATATTGAAAATAGATTGTTGCTGTTGCTTTGGTTTGGTTACCAGTATTACGTCCCCTGCAACACTGTATGGTTAATTAAGAGACGGGCTACTTCGACCCTGCCTGTCAAGGCCAACCTGGGCTGAGAGGGGAAAAAATCCCAGATCATCCACGATCGGGGATGGAACCAGGGTCTTCCGCATGCAAGGCGAAGAGCCTAATCGTTACACCATAACGCTGGTGTTGCTGTTGCTGGTATTTTTTTATCAAGTAGCTTTTCAACATGTAGAGGCTGGAGGTTTATTAGTTATCTCTTCTGCAGTGTAAAAGGGATTCATTGATAGATCAATGGGACAACCTGGTATCTGTTTATAGAGCTTTTTTTTTGCTTTTTTTACTCTTTTCATTCTTACTCTTACTGCACAGTGATAAAAAAATGTTTTAAAATATTTTTCTAATACGTGCAAGGCTGATCAAACTTTTATAATTTTTTTATGAATGGAAAAACTACAGGCAATAAACACAACACTGTCAGACCTATGAATGACTGCGCACACGTAAGGGTGTAATATTTGCTCACAAACTTATGATGTACACACAAAGTAAAGGTAATGTTTTAGAGAATTATATTGTTTGTCATATTGAGCAAACAATATGCCTGATGTGGCTTTTCGAAACTTAAGCCTGCTTGAGTGCTTTTAAAGTAAAAACCAAAACAAGAAGAGGCTTAAACAGCCAAGAGTGGCGCCTTTATAAATAACTCACTCCTTACTTCCACTGTCTTATTGAGCAAGATGTTATGTTCAGTTTCCTAGGGGGCATGTTTGTATTATCATTGTAAATAACTTGCAGACCTGCTTTCAATTTCAAAATATCCAATCATGTAATGGTTGGCCCATGGAAGATTGTGATGCCAACTGTGTACACTCACAGCCAGGGGTATTTCCAATTAAAATAATTATTTTGTGAGATAGCTAGTTGCTCTAAGAAAATCTTGCAACAGTGGCACACTGAACTATTGGAGAAAGTGAAAACACAGTTCACATTTATTACTTATGCTAGAAGATGTCATTTATTCATTCCTGAGGGTTAATCACATGACGGATATTTTTTTCACCATAACAGTAGATATAATTGAAATATTTACTCTCTGCATTTACTTTTACAGAAGAGAAGAAACTTATGACAGCTGCGCAACATGGGGAGGTCGCCAAAGGTATGCATGCGTCTATTCTTACTTCTTTAAATCTTATGAGAAAACAATGAGACATTGCATTTTAGGGCCATCAGTGGCCTAGTTGTCAAGGCAGATGTCTCAGAACTCAGGGGTCTCTGGGCCAAATACTGTTGGTTCACAATGATTTTTCTCATAGTTTACATGGACCGCTGCCCCATTAGAGATGGCTGTTAAAAATCGGAGATACGGTCGTACTTGCCCATAACAGTCTTTGAAGATCACAGAGAAAGGTGACTGTCATACACAGGTGGCCGTTATAGGCGGGGTCTGAGTTATATGGTCATTCGATATGAGTCTGAAAAGGAATGCAGGTCGTTGATCTTCTTCCCCCTATGTGAGCAGTCACTGCTGCTTCTTCGCCGATTTCTAATTTCACTTTAAGTGCCAGACAAGCTCTTCGATCCTTCAGACTTCCTGTTATCGTTTGATGCAGGGGTTTTAATGTGCTCCAACTCCAACAGACTCAATATAAAGCAGTGACTCAGAAAGCATATTGATATTATTCAACACAAGGGAAAGCAAACAAATAAAGCCCTGACCCACATAGCCATTTGTAGCAGTCATAACACCGCCCGTCATATTGCCTTGTGTTGACAGAGGCCATGACACGGATGTCGTCATTACTGGTTGTTACATAGGTGTAGGCAGTGGTGGGTGTGCTTTGTTCATTGAACAGTCACACTTCATTGGGTGAGCACCGCGCTAAGTTCCTTCCCCTCTTGTCTAGTAGGTAGATGCCTAGTGAGGGGGTGACTTTGTATAAGCTCAGCTGTTTATTTGCATTGACGGGGACACACACACTCAGTCTGAGGATGAGTTGGCAGAAAGCTCTTTGTAGTCAGTGGCCACTATGAGCAGGTTTTGAAGCCCGTTTTATCCCGAAAATGGCTGGCCGTGGCCGCGAAAGACAGGGATCCTTACGGGCAGGTTAATTTATATAGGAAAAGCGCAAGGGTATCACGAAACAGTGGCCATTAGTACAGGTGTCCGATATATAGACAGATGACCGCGGAGGCAGGTTCAACTGTACTGCCTTTTCAAAACCTTACAATGTTGAAAGGAGCATTAAAACGAAACCAATCAAATCAATGTACGGTATTCAAAAAGTGTTTTTCATCTTTTCTTTCCCTCATGTTATAATTTGAAGTTCTACCTTCTCATTGACATTGCTCTATCTTGAAAAAAGTTTTGGTACTAGAGTGCTTAGTATACAACCCACTATTCAAAGGGCCTTAGCTCTGTGTTTAACATGCTGTAAAGCTCAAAGGCAAAACCTTTTTTTCCTTTGTCAGTGTCAAGTTTAATTCATGATGATGTGAATCCAAACTGCTGTGACCACAAAAGACGGACACCTCTCCACGTCGCTTCATCTCGGGGACATTACACTATTGGTGAGCATGTGTTTAACACAGACGAACAAGAGTAGCTGCATTAGTTGTTATATTTTGGGCAAAGTTAACTCAAAATATTGGCTGCATGTTGCTTCTTTTTTTTATATAGTTTTACAAGTTTATATTATCAGCTTGAGATTTGCTTGGCTTGGTCTGGTTACAAGTTTTACGTCCCTTGCAACACAGTAAGGTCATTTAAGAGACAGGCTACTTCGACCCAGCCTGTCAGGGCCAACCCAAACTGAGAAGGAAAAATCCGTGCAGAAAAAAAGGCAGATTGTCTGCGACCTAGATAAAACTCAGGTCTCCTGCATGACAGGCGAAGAGCCTTACCATTACACGGCAGGGTCGGTTGAGATTTGCTGTAAAGTTTGAAGGTGAGCTACGGGCAGTTTAGTGATGGCTTTCGCAAAAAGAGTGTAAAGCTGTGTTGATTTTAAAATTGGACTGTGACTTAATTTGAGCAATCATTCTTTTGAAGTCATGTTGTACTGGTCAACCTGTTTTTCGTGCAGCCAATCATTTTGACAGCGTAGTGCTAATCAGTCAATAAGGGTTCTAGAAAAGAATATCTAAAATGTTCATCTTTCAAAGCACAATGACGTCAGTTATTCTGAATTTTAGATTCGGAGACAAATTTGGAAGGTCGTATTTTCACTTGTTTTTTTCTCCACAGTACATTTGTTACTGGCAATGGGAGCAGACCCAAAGATGAGAGACATCTTAGGGAATACCCCGCTTCACTTAGGTGAGTTTTTTTATGAGTGAATAAAAGTATAGAACTTGAGCAAGCATTATGAAGTAAGGTATCCGAGGGATAAACAAATTATTATAGTGATTGTAGACTTAGCAGGATAATGATTAATTCACTGGTTGCTGTATAACACCAATGTATTGAGTTTGCTGTATGGTATGTTCAAGACTGCTTTGTGGACTCAGGAAATAAGAAGTTATGCCTTTACACCCTCTGTAGGAAGAGAAAGCGAGTCCATGCTAAAAAATAAATGCCAGTTATTGTCAATTAAGTTCTTTTTGTGTTTGTGTTAAATAAGATAAAATAGCAATTATTTATGTCTACTACAAGTGAAATTATTGATACTGGTAATAAAACTTTGATTGACTAATGTTTAGCAAACACTTTCTCGTGTATTTTTCATTTCAGCTGTATGCCGCGGCGACAGACAAGTGGTGAAACTACTCATAGAAAATGGTAAGACTCGCTTATTTGAGATGGAAGATGAACGAACGAAAAATATCTCTGTCTGCTGATGCATGGAAATTTTTTTTTAGTGTTTTTTACATGGCACTAACCTAAACAGAAATTTTTGCGCATGATAAGCTTTATTTATTTGAGGATTTCAGAAGCATGGCACTTTGTATATGATTTAAAAGTTTAAAACATTTTGCAAGGGGAATGGACTGAATTTACTTGTTTGGAAATCTTCATTGAAGATAGTGACATGTACTTTGTACAAAGCTGTAGAAAGAGAAAGAAAGGAACATTATATGAAAAGTTTTTTTTTCCATCTCTTTTAACTTGACTGGGAAAGAAATTAAGCATAGAGAGCAACTGTTGAGAAATGTTATGAGAAAGCATGGCAGTCTCAGTTTGAATGCTGACTTTTTTCAATTGTGATAGGTATCAGTAAAAGACTGATGTTGGAATTTTTTAGTCTGCCTAACTCATCGAAATGATAGCATAAATGAACATCTTGTTGACTGTAATATATTCAAAATTTATTGGTACATTTTTAATGAGAAACTTGTTTAATGTTTACCTACATTTTTTTTTTTTTACATAATTTTATTCAAAGACTTGTTTTGTAGGCTAAAACTTCCTAGGCTGACACCCACTCTTTACTACTACTACTAGACTTGTTTTGTTACGTCAAACTTCATTGTTCTCTTCTACACAGGGGCCAACATTCACATCAAGGACAACAATGGCCGCACTCCCCTGTCCATAGTCAAAGCAAGACTGAATACTTTGAGAGAAGATAAGAGCATTTCCACAGATAGACTCAAGGGGGAATTTCTTTTGGTGAGCTGATTCACTTGTGTTATAAGTTTTGTGTGCAGACTTCGATCGTATAAAGTGTATTAGACCTAGTACATTTGTATTTTTTTTCCATGTGTCTGTCTTGTTAGTTTTTTCTATAAAGTTTGGTCAAGGTAGGTAAGTTGCTTTTGTTAAACCTCTTACAGTTCATATTCATCAAGACTCAGTAAGACCGCATCTTGGCCATGGATCCTACTCTCATATGACAGCAGCCCAGTTATAACTAATCACTGGCTATGATTTGCCAAGGGTGAAGGACATTACAGACAAAATCTGCTCATTTTTATGTTAATGTTTTTAACGAAGAGCTTCATCACCCAACATTATATGCAAAAGAGAGAAGAAAATGATTAATTGTAGCCAAGAGTTATTTGGCTTAGAAAAACTAAATCACAATGTCCTTTATTTACTCTTTAAATCATGGCAGTAACATAGGTTTTTTCCTTCACAACATTGTTAAATAATGCAGCCTTCTTAACATTTTGTAATCACACGGGCAGAAGGACAAAAAACCGTTACGGTCACACGCAGCCAGCCGTGACGCGATCGGACTACTTGGGCCTGGCGCATATATGCGCCGAGTGACTACAAAGTGTCAATTTGTCCCATCGAATCTATAACAAGTTTTACAATGAAAGATTTGGAAAGCAAAAACCTTCATAGAACATCAAGATAATTTCTTATTTATAATTCAAATGTACTACAATGTGTTTCCAGATGGCAGATTTCCTCCAGCACCACGAGAAGCAGATGCAGGCAGAGACGGCGCCAGTGGAGGACTTGTGTCGCCTGATGGAGGGAGTGTCCACACGGGAGCAGGCCGACGAGATTGCAGACGCCATGATCAACAAAATGTCCACCCTGTGCATTGAGAATCAGACAAGACAGACGCCAATATGCCATCCTATTTTATAGCTTGTAGCTTGACTTATTGTTGTATAAATAGTCGTGGGTTCGGGTTGGGATGGTGGTGGTGGGGCTGGGCAGCAAGTTGTTTCAGAAGAATCCGGAAGGTGTACTTATATTTAAATTAATTATTTTTTCTATGTCTCGGTTTGTCTTTTTGCACTGTAAGAACTATAGATCTTCAGACATGAAACTGATTTACTCATTTCACACACACAAAAAAAAAATGTGAAAACCTAACTTTCAAAGGGATTCAGTGAAGAACGGATTGGCATCACTGAAAAAAAGAATCAGAAACGGATATCAATATGATAATTTCCATAGATAAAGAAGGGTATAGAGAGAGTTGGGGATCCTAATCCAACATTGTCAAGTTTACAGTTTACTATTGATTTGCTTGTCTTGAAGTTAACTGAAATAAGTAGATGATTTCGCTGATTGTTTGGCAAAGAGGCGAATACCCCACTACAGTCCTTGTACTATTCGCCTTTATGCTAAACAACCAACGATTTATTCAGATTTTGCCCACTTGTGATTGCAAGGGAGGAATAATATTGTTTGGTGCATGCTGCTGGAGTTATTAGTATAACGCATTCAATAGTAATAGAGGCCTATATCATTAAAGGTATGGGGGTTTTTTTGTGATGGCGTGATATATTCAAGACTTTTTTTTTCTCCTGACCGTAAATCCCATATCAGCTTTGTATATTTGTTCAAAAGGAAGAAAACAGATTAATGTAAGCTTTTTTACATTTTAGATCCAAAATTTACCCTTACAGATCTAAAACAAAAGGGTATTTTTGTCAGCAAAGAAAGAAAGTTTACCACAGTCAACTATGGATGAGTAGATATCAGGGATGCCCTTTTTCCGGTTAAAACCGGAAATCCGCTTTTTAGGGATTTTCCGGGGCCTCCGATTTTTAGCTTTTACGCAAGAACACTCCATTGTGTTTTGTACTTTCTTACCTATTTTCATAAATTTATTGCAGGTACTAAAGCCGACTGCAGAAAGTTCAGGGTTTTTTTCTTGGCCATGGGGCATCCCTGAGATATTCGTTAAGGTGGTGAAATTTACTTTCCCTTTTCTACTCAATTGGATGACCGGCGCTGTGGTGTAATGGTTAGCCTCTTCAACTGTCATTTGGAGGACCCCAGTTTGATCCCGAGCGCGAATGATCCAGGTTTTTTCTGCTGGGATATTTTCCCTCTCAGCCCGGGTTGACAGGCAGGGTCGAAATAGTCCGTCTCTTAAATGACCTTATAGTGTTGCAGCGGACGTAAAACTAGTAACCAAACCAAACCAAATCGAATGGATGGATAGTTTGTGAAAGTGGTTGGTTGATAGACAGATGACTGTATAGAAACCATCCTGGTTACTCTCCTGTTATGCAAACCATTCAAACAGCAAATATTTCACTGGCAGTCGGATTATATTCCTTTTCCAGGGGAGGGTAATCAATGCTGGACCAAAAGGCTTGTTACTTTTTTGTGCTGCGCTCTTTGTAGTAGGATATATTCAGTATTGTCTACCAGGGATGGACATTTTCCATAAATTTAATGAAATCGGTAATTTTTATTTTCTTCGTGATTTTCCGTAAGTGGGACCTGACGTCCGTTTCATTAGTGAGTCATTCTACTATGTGTACTAATCTACAATTGAATAAGTGTTTTTTCCCAAATCTGTATAGCCTTTGAAAAGTTCAGTAAATTTTCGACTGTTTGGCTTCCATCCCTGGTCTACATCGTCACCGCATTCATATTAAGTTATATAGAAGTCTCGCATGAACATAAAATTGAAGAACCTCTTATGTTTGTTCCTCCACAAAGCATTGGTTGTGAATTTGTTAGGGTGATAGAATAAATACTACTGCAATTCAGGGTTTTTTTAAGAGAGATCTGGAGTAGGAGACTGAAAAAATATATCCTTGCATCTGAATCCATTGTTTGATTATAACCCCATGTTGTTAATTTTAGATTTTAGATGTTGCAAAGTGGATTGTCAAAACTTGATGTAACAGGGGTTGCGAGACCAGAGCAAAATATCTATTATATCAAAGCCCTGTTTCATCAAATGTTGAAAGGACACAGGCGAGAAGACGGAGACAAAACTGATATTTGATAGATGGACTTGACTGTTTTTGAAAGTGTATATGTCGAAAAAAAACCCTCAAAAGTAGATGAAATAGAACTGGTTGTCACATTTCAAGTTGTGTTAAAACTCTGTGATGTTTTGTTTGCTTTGTCAAATATTGTCTTGGTGTGTGTGAATGCAGTTCAAGATATGTGTGGCTGCTCAAAACAAACACTTCACATTGATCCCATAATATTTTCTGATGGGATTAATTTATTAAAATTCTATGTCAATTCCTGGGTGTTTCGCTTTTTATATATATGAAGTTTCTGTTTGCTTAAACAAAAGTTTAGGCTAGTTTGGATTTTTTCTTAATAGAAGTACAGAATAAATTTACTCTATGGTCAAAATGATTGACCTAAATCATCTGTTGTATGAAGGCAGTGCCAGTTGCTTGTAACGTGTTTTCCTCAGCAGCCACACATAATTGATATCTTAGATCATACAAACTTTGATTTTTATTTTGGTTATAATTTGTGAGGGGTGCTGACAAAATGAGTTACTTCTCGGATTTTAGTCATATGGACATATACATCAAATTAAAGGGCTTTTCAAGCCCCACAAAGTGGTGAAAAAGTTATTTTGATATTGTTAACCAGTTTTGAAATCTAAAAGTTTAAATGAGGGGACATAAAAACATAAAGTTTTCAGAAAATCCAGATCAAAGTTTTTCACATATTTTGAGCTAACGTCCTTAAAAACCAAAATTTTGTCTATACGGAATGACAAAAGACATATTTAGCTTGAAGAAACTGGTATTGGTAGAAAACTGACAAAGTTTACCCGCAGTATCGGTTTTTGGCCGATTTCTCAATTCGCCGATTGCGAGAAGCAAGTCATTTTGTCAGCACCCCTCACATTTGTGAATGGCGCTCTCCCTTGGTTATTGAATTTTCTCATGTGTTTTTTTATTCACTTTCTGCCTTTCTATACAAGTTTCCACTTTGACATTGCTCTCTCAGTGCGTTGGCAAGCCAGGCTTGTGTACATAGACCTATGCTCAGGCAGCAGACTTTGTGTATAATGTAAATAATGGAACATTGTCCACAAGACACTGACCTTCTTCTGTTAATTCTGAACTTTGTTACCAATTTATAGGTTTTCACCTCATTCTCAAACAATTTTCAGCCAATATCAGATTCGTCATCTCATCAGACATAATGGTTTCTCGACATTGCTTGAGAATGGGATGGGATCAAGAGTTGTTAGATAATAAAAGTGTGAAAGGAAAGTCACGTGAGAGTATAGGAAGAATGTTTTATTGTCATGAAAAACATGTATATAATGTTAAGCGGGCATGTCGTTAAATCGTGAATGTTTTGTCAGCATTTTCATTGGTGTGGTTATATTTGGATATAATATTCTGGACAAAAGTTGATATTATTACCTTTGTCAATTTTTATCACATAATATCTTTGCTGTTGTGTATGTGATTTTTACAGTGAAACTCGCACTTAACGAGATCATTTGGACCAGCCTAGTGTCTCCGTTATATCCGAGGTCTCGTTAGTTATATATGTGTTTTAACAAAGTCAAAGAAGGTGGGGGATTTTTATTTTCTCTTGTTACAGCCAAGGTCTGGTTACATGTGCATTTACTATATCAGAGTTCCTCTAGCTTTGGTAGTCTAGTGGTTAGGCTTCCGTACTCGTAATCAGAAGGGTTCAAATCCCAACTCGGGCCCGACATTGTGTCCTTGGGAAAGGCACTTTACATAAATTTTCCCTACTCCACTCAGGTGTGAATGGTTACCCAGCTATACACAGTGAAAGATCTTGTCCGTATGGTAGTGCTTTGGCGCCTGTAAAATGGCAGCTTGCACTGTATGCTTCCTAGGAAGTTAAGAAGGCTTCTGAATGACTTGGTCTGCTGGTGAAGTGCATTATAGAGTCTGGTTTCAAGCGGGGATGCGCTATATAAATGCAGTCATTGTGATCATCACTGTGAAATTGTCTGTGTTGTGCTTGAAGTCACCTGTATAAACATTTATTACTTTCCATCTTCAACCTTCTGAGGCTTTTATTACTACATTTTGTTATTTTCTATATATTAACATGCTGCATATCTTTTCAATATGGACTCATTGCAGTGGACAGGTTTGAATGCTTTTGTGCAGTGGGATGCGACTTGCTTATTTCCTGCCATTTACATTTCCCACAGGTATTAACGCTAGTCAGCACCACATACAGTGGGTTTACGGAAGAATGTTGGAGAGAGTTTTGTATTCATAACTGAGATGAGAATTGAGTAGAATAATGGTACAATACAGAACATGACTATAGTGGGACTTTTAGTTCCAGAAGAAAAATACCGCTGTAGGAGAGTTCCTGCTATAGACATGCAAAGGGGAATTGTCGAAAAATTGCTAAAAATCCACATGATTACCTCCCATACAGATGAAGACGCCTTTGTTTCAGTCACTAACGACAACATCCAAGCAAAACGTGGGAGTCTGAAATTCAAAATAAAAAAAGCGAGGCAGAGAGTTAGGGTTTCCTGCAGAACAGTGATTTTGCCATGACGCCAATGGTAGCTATATTGAGTGCTCTTGATGTCACCCCCCTGCCCACAATAGTTGGATTATATTTTATTTTTGCCTCCTGTATCCGAGTTCAGGCCTATCCTTGCCCTGCTTAACCCAAGCACAGGTAATTGAGGTTACATAGGGAAAAAAAGGGGGATTCCGGTAAGGTCCACTAGTAGCGGGCGCCGCTATAGTCATGTTTTATTGTACCATGCAAATTATGATGTGTTGCATTATGTCATTCATGTCCTACACACTCGCATATAATTTATAATCCCCTCCATTATAAATATTATATCAGTATAAGTCAGCTGTGTGTAGTGAAACACTTTAAATATGGAATTTATGGGAGCTTTTTTAGCTTAGGTCTACTTTGACTTCAATTTAATTTGAAAAGATGCAGAGATAAAAATCACTTCAAAGTTCAAGAATTGCATCTGTTTCATTTCTTGGGTTGTCTGTTTTCATCTAACACTAACTAACAGTGTTTGTAAAAGACCTTGTCAGAATTTGGCCCCTTAGTGTGACTTAAGGATATTGACCCACACCAGCATCTTTGATGTACTGGTTTGCTTCTTCGCCTGTCATGTGGAACATTCAAGTTCAATCCCAAGCGAGGAAAATCTGGGTTTTTCTCCTGGAATTTTTTCTATCTCAGCCCGGTTGGCCCTGACAGGCAGGTTCGCAGTAGCCCATCTCTTAAATGACCTTACAGTGTTGCAAGGGATGTAAAACTGGTAACCAAACCAAGACTCACAAGGTCAATCTACATTGTGCAAGTAATTGCTCTCATGAGAAAATCTCTAATGACTGAGACATCTTTAATTTCATTGTTTAAACAATTTTCCAACCTTGTTCCTCCATTAAGTTTGAGGCTGTGGTGATCTCATAAAAAATGGTGATCAATTTGAAGCCAAATTGTCTTAATAAAGACCTGTCAATAAATTTATGATTTGTTATCTGCTTTTTGTTTGTCATATACATGTATTTATGTTTAGTCAAGCCAAGGTAAACTGGCTTGACCGGCGCTGTGGTGTAATTGTAATGGTTAAGCTCTTCGCCTGTCATGCAGAAGACCTGAGTTTGATTCCAGTCGTGGACAATCTGCATTTTTTTCTGCTGGGATTTTTTCCCTCTCAAGCCCGAGTTGGCCCTGACAGGCAGGGTCAAAGTAGACCATCTCTTAAATTATCTTACAGTGCTGCGAGGGATGTGAAACTGGTAACCAAACCAAAACTAAACTGGCTTGACTTGAAGTGAATTCATATGTTAACATATGTCAACATTTCGTGAGCGTCATTCCACAGTTGTCCAAGCCATTTTCGGCGATTTCAGCTTTATTTACTTTGAGATCCCTGGGTCTTTTTCTATGAGCAATTCAATACTCTTTATAGGAAACTTGTGTATGTGTAATACAGTGGAGTTCGCTTAAGGTGACATCTCAAGGGATACAAAAATTTGGCCCTTTGCAACACAACAAGGTCATTTAAGGGACAGGCTACTTCGACCCTGCCTGTCAGGGCCAACCTGGGTTGAGAGGGACATTGTCCAAGCAGAAAAACGGATGTATACTCAATCAAGCAAACTGCCCCACGCGGGCCTGGAACTCACATACTCTGCGTGATAGGCACAGAGCTAACCATTACAGCACAGACGCCAGTAATCCAGACATAACCTGGATTCAGTCCTTTTATATCATTAACTTTCATGGCCTTGACACTTGTGACTTATTGATCATGTAAGACTCATACAGTAGTGATGGGGCGAGCGCTCGATGCTGGTTTGTTTTATTCAAGCGCGAAGAGCATGATATAATACAAAACCCATCGCAATATTACTCTGCACAAACATGTCTATTATCTGGCAAAGTTTTGAAAACAAGCTTTTGGTGTAGTGGTTAGACTCTCCACAAGCATACAGATGTTGTAAGTTAGATTCCTATGTGGTCAAGATGTTGGCATTGAATATTGTTCTCTTTCTGGTGGTATGTGGAATTGTACTCGGCCCACTGTAAACCAATTATAAAAAATTTTTACAATGTTGCAAGAGGCAAAAGATCTGAGACAAATGTTAACGAAGTTGAGGAAAGAATTCACCTCCAACTTTGTGGTATTGAAATTATTCACTATAGAAGTAGGCCTACAAGTTAAATCACATTCACTGAATGTTGATTGGTTTTGGCTGAACGTCCCTTGCAACACTGTAAGGTCATTTAAGGGACGGGCTACTTCGACCCTGCCTGTCAGGGCCAACCCGGGCTGAGAGGGACATTGTCCCAGCAGAAAAACGGAGATACACTCGATCAAATAAACTGCCCCATGCGGGCCTCAAACTCATGTCCTCTGCGTGATAGGCGAAGCGCCTGACCATTTCACCACAGGCACCAGTTCACATTTACTGATTCGATTACAAACTTTAAGGCAGCGCGTCCACTGACATGTTTTGTCAGTTGCAGGCCAGACTCATATGTATATCATATATATAGATGAGCCTGGCCTGCAACTGAAAAAACATGTCAGTGGGAACGCTGCCTTAAGGTGTCACTGTAGAGAAAGCAAGCAAAATTGCAATAAAATCTTTTTAAAAACTCCAGTAAAAATGAAAAACCAAATGACTTTGGTCTTTTATTCTCATCAAATCGACAAGTATTATTACAAGATGTAATATTGCAAAACAAAATATGGCTCATGATAGTACATGCATGGTTGCATATATGAAAGGCATCTCATCAATTGATGGTGGTGAAAAATAAATCACCTCACACTTCCTTTTTCCTTTTCTCCACCTCTCCCCCCCCCCCCCCCCGTCCTTTTCTCAACCTCCACCCCCAACCCCCCCCTCCCCTCTTTTTCTCCTTTTCCCTCCCAAAGAACAACAGAGTGTCATTAGTAAGACTGGTTTTGGGAGAAAAAAGCCCATACGCCTACTTACTAGTACTAGTATTGCAGTATAGAATTAATAGAAAAAAGGAAATGTCTGGCGCAAACAGAAACAATTTCTATCCACCCACCAATAAATATATACAGCTGTATGCACTTACCAATCCAAAAGAGAAACTGTTAACCCTTTGTTTTAAAGGGAAGTGTTGTAGCCTACAGTAACTCAGGCTCATGCCTATTACTATTTTATAATACAGTATTTCTACAAAAAATTTCCATAGCAGTGCTAATGAAATAATACTTTGTTGGTTTCCAGTTATAGACACAGAACTCTTCACTATTCTATTTTACCACTATAAGTTATATAACGTACCAATATTGATTTACTTTAAATAAATTAAGATCTGTACCATTTAGATGTGAACTGAAACTAACCATATGACTAAAAGACTCCATCAGAGCCACGAAAAATGCTGCCAAACATAACCAACCTAATCTATTTTTGAAAGAAGAAAATGTTTCATCTGTTCCCAAATTCAACATAATGTTATCATTCCTTCCCTATGCTGTATGCACTATTTAACCAAATAATACACAGGTTGTACCTATACCTTTAATAGTGATAGGAAATGCTGTAGAGGCACATACCACATATGAGCCGAAGCTTGGACGGAACGTGGCACAAAAACAGAACTGGTGACATTTTGTCATCTTTCACAACTCATTGATTTTAATAGTTTGCTGATTTATGAGTTGCACAGAAATCGTTTGCTTCTCCATTCAGGAGCTGTTAGATTAATCATGTGGGCATGCCCTTAGGTTAAAAAAAAGAGCCCTTCAGATCTATTGTTCAGCACAGAAAGCCATATCTTTAGGTTCAAGTTTGTTCAGCATGTCCTGTTCATCCTTAAGTCTCCAAACACAGACAAGGCAAACTAAGGTAACAATGACATAATACTTCATTACGCTCCTGACACAATTGCCTAATTCATGTTTTGGGCATTTTGAAATTTCTGGTTTAAATTATTAGTTTAGTTTGGTTACCAAATATAAGCCACCTGCAACACTATAAGGTCATTTAAGATACGGGCTACTTCGACCCTGCCTGTTAGGACCAACCCAGGCTGAGAGGGAAAAATCCCAGTAGAAAAAAAACACAGATCGTCTGTGATGGGGACCCAACTCGGGTCTTCCGCATGATAGGCAAAGAGCCTAACCATGACACCACTGTGCCGGGTTTAAATTATTAAATATATCACTCTGCAAGTTCTCCAGAATACCCAAGTCCCAAGTCCCAGCTTTGATGCATTATTTTCTCAAATGTTACTGAAAAAGTCAGAAGAAGAGCGCCCCTGTAGTTATGGTCTCTTCATTTTCTCAACTCAAAACTGGAAAATGACTTAGCCAATTGTGTTATGAGCGAAGCAATTTTGACAAGGAATGTGACGGTGGATAATTTGGGGGAATGTGGGGTGGATAAATATACAGGATCATCATCATCATCATCTCCAGGACTTGCTGGGGCGACTAGAGCTGGGTTTGGACGGGGCAACTTTGCTTTTCATCACAGGCTTGCTTGAGGATACATTGGACTGCTTGGCACTTGAGCCAGCTGGAAAAGAGAATTTTGTTTCATGATTCCGAGTCTGCACATGAAATATATAATTATCTTTTTTGACAAACAGGACTCTTAAGTTCAATATGGAAAAATTTCAAGAATAAGAAATACAAACAATGGCATCATCTTTGTGACTTTCAATTTTCACATTTTGAAAATAATGGGTAGGCCTAATTATTAATACCAAACAATGTCCCTTTCTCAAAACTCCAACAGTTATATATAATCATAATTTGTCAGTACATGTATATATGTGACGAAATGGTACTGACATAAATTCGCTTTTGCGTTAAAAAAATATTTGCAAGATCATAGGCTTGCCCTTAAAGTTAACATCACCTCTAATCACAAAGTCTATGTTGCCATTTAATAGAAATATTATGCTCATACACAGATCAAAGTGGTGACGATTACAACTTTTGCTTTTTCTGTGGCAATCACAAAAAAGTTTTTCTCAAAGACACTGGAGGCTTAGTTCCCTCACTGTATGATACAGTCAACAAAATGATAATCATCATCAAACTGATATCTAAATACTTTAGGGCTCTCGTGCGCTAGAGGTTATGGTGTTTGCCTCTCATGCCAATGGTCCCGGGCAGTCCCAGCATGTTATCCCCAATAATCTTTTTCTTCTTCTTCTATGCCTTGTCTACCCTTTCAGCTAACTGTCTGACTCTTCCTCTCACTCTCTTCCTAGTCTCATTCTACTCCCTGCTACTCTTGTCACCTGCCTTGCTTGTTTTCTCTTCTTCCTTGACTACTCCTTCACTTCCAATCACATCCCTGATCTTAAGGTAGGTAAGATCAAACACCTAATCTTCTTGGACAAGGGCGAAAAAATTTTGGAGGCCCCATGTGCACGTTGCACAACTTAAGATCCTTTGGTGGTTAAAAATCTAAAAGAGAAGGCCTATGAGGCCACCACCCAAGCAAAATTCAAAATTAATTCATCGCCAAATGCTTTGGAATGGTTCTCAGTGCCGAAATGACCTTACTGAGTCAATGGGGCCGTAAAACCCCAACCAAACAAAACAAATATAACTGTAAATACCTTCTTTCTGTGTGTCTTTGCTTGACTCTGGTGCAACAGATGCTGAGATTTTGGAATGGGATGGAGCTGTGATGCGTTTTGGCCGAGTCAGCTGTTTCTCTGGTGCAGTCCGTGGCCGTTCCTTCTCCGACCTGCAGGAAGTGTAAAGACTCTTTAAGAGGTGATAACAGTAGTTCTTTGTTTGACCTTGTAAAAAAAAAATAGGGAGATAGATCTAGTTTTTTATTTAACCAAGTCGAAAAAATTATAGAGATAGTTATTTATTTGACCATGTCAAAAAATTATTGTGACTCTTTTGTTTTTAAACAAGGAGTCATAAACAGTTGTGAAAATTACAATACTAAACCAAACTTCAGAAATATTAAACAGCATTGCCTCTGTTGGAGAGCAGGGCGAGAGAGAGGGAGATATATATATATATATATATATATAGAGAGAGAGAGAGCCAGAAAGAGAAGAGAAAGAATGAAAGAGAAAGTTACAGAGGTCTAAAGCAAACAATAAGAAAAAAGAAAAAAACAGCAAGAGAAAGAGCATTAAAGGAGGCAGATATCGACCCCCACCCCCCACCCCCACCCCGTCTGCTCTGTTCGTTCCCTCTCTCTCTCTCTCTCTCTCTCTCTCTCTCTCTCTCTTTCTCTCTCCCTCTCTTTTCCTCTCCCCCCTCCCCCTCTCCCTTCCTCTCCTTCTCTTTTTCCTCCCTCTCCCTCTTCCTCTCCCCCT
>JAUKPP010281680.1:535-20527 GCA_032273245.1 Phyllaplysia taylori
CCCCCCCCCCCCCCCCCCTCCTTATCGGAAACCACTCCACTGTTTATCTGGACAGCTCTATTGAGAAAATTATGACCTAGTTTTCAAGTAGTCCATGGAACTTTTATGAACGTTTTCTTTTTATCGCTTGATGACATTAGTGGGAGTTATTACTTCCTTGGAATCAGATGCCGACCTCTATATTATTGTCGTCAGCAAATATCGACGGTATGATTTGCGACCCGCGCGATGATATGAAAACCGCGAGAAGAGCGATTAAATATTTTACCACTATTTTTATCTTAAGAAATTTGCCCCAGAACCATACTGGTAAAAAAGGGTCGTATATCCAGAGCTCCATTAAACCCAGATTTGCCTTGTCAAGTCAAGATGCTATGGATTTATGAATGATATCAGAATTAATGTTGACTCGATGATAACAGGACTAAATAACCCGTTCGCTTTGGGACTTGATTGATGAATTCTGGTGGAAATATGGAGAAGAAGTCGAATAAGGTTTCCTTATTGCAGTGATTATACAGTTTAAAGTCTCCAAAAGCCCCGATGATATTCCAAAGAAAACAGCTTGATGCTTGTAGTTTTATCAGTCAAATAGTAATGTGTCCGATGGGAGGGGAAAAACCCTCTCGGATTCATAATGTATTGAGGCGCCAGCCTCTTGGCTGTTTTAGCCTAAAATACCTTGTTATGGAACATGATCTTCCGATTCCAACAGCAAATTTGATTTTAGGTGTTATCGTTGACCTTGCAATGAAATAATAAAACAAGAATCTAGGAACATTACGCAAGAGGTTTGTCCATTCAATACCTCCCATTAGATCTATTCAGGTCCAAAATTCTAAATGTCATAATCATGAACGCGATATAAGTCCAAAGGCTTCAAATAATACGTGTACCCTCATTGCAACTTTTTCTTAACAAGGAAGATTAAGCGCTTTGGCTTTGACTCAGCGTGCGCCAAAAAAAGAAATTCCAAGTTATGTACTTTAACAATCTTTTAAAGGAATATGGATAAAATTATTTGTGAAAGTTCATAAATTCTACGTATGCGGAAAGCGACAAAAGTTGCGTGAAGAGTGAAGATTCTTCTATGTTTGTAATGTTAAGACGCTGAAAATGCCAGTAGAGCTGCCCAGTAGTCAATAAAATAAAAAAAAATTAAAAGCAGCGGGATTTTCCAGAAAAAAAAGCGTCAGATCTGCTCCCTGACCTGAATGCACATCAATAAAAATAACCCGGGATTTTCGGAGCATAAATACCGAGTTTGGGACTGAACTGCTGGGGTTTATGTTGCAGACCAAGCCCCTCAGCTTTGGGATGTCTGGAGTCAGTCTTTATTTCTATAAATTATGCGAGCGATCCCAATGTGGTGAAAAACTATTTCGTCATTGCAAGCGGTTGTTTACGGATACAACCCAAATAGCTCAACTGAATTGCTTCTCAGATCTTTGGAATCAACGTCTAAGAACCACAATTATGTAGAGATTACTACTTATTTATCTGTTTTCCAGACAGAGTTGTTTTTGTTTGTTTTGTTTGTTCGGGGTTTTAAGCACCCATTGTACTCTGATCATCCGACTATATAAGCCCAAGTTCTACAGCAAAACAAACTTTACAAAACAGCAAAAAGGCAGAAAGCAATGGAAGCCATGCTTAGTTATATATGTTTTTTTTCAGCCAAAAACTGAAATTGATACCATACGCATGCGAACTAAATACGTGTCCCGCATTTACCAGACCATCGCGCATACTGAGGAAATTGAGTATTTTCGGAATTAGGATGGGTTTTAAATGTTAAAAATCCATTGATGCCAGATCGTTAGACTCAATAGAAAATTGCTGGACCGCTTTCCCCTTGCAGTTACTAAATACGTTTTTTTTATACAAATCAATCGTTTGGTTTGGTTTGGTGACCAGCTTCATGTCCCCTGCAATAATGTAAGGTCATTTAAGAGACGTGCTACTTCCGCACTGCCTGTAAATACTGTCAGGGCCAACCCGGGCTGAGAGGGAAAAAATGCAGCAGAAAATAAAAAACAGATTGTCCGCGCTCGGGACCGAACTCGGGTCTTCCGCATGACAGACGAAGACATTAACAACTGCACCACAGCGCCGGTCAAATCCATTGAACAGACGAAGAGCTTTGCGTCTGCATATGTTTTGTGCGAGCGATTCCACCTTTTTTTTTTAGGGAGGGGAGAGGGGGTGGAGTCCCGTGGTCTTGAGGTTATGGTGTTGATCTCTCATGCCAATTGTCCCGGGTTCGATCCCTGCTCCCCCCCCCCCCCGTGCTTTCGAAGATGGACGTAAAACTCGAACGTTCCGCCTCATAAATGACCCAAGAGTTGCATGGAGCGTTAAACCGAACCAAACCAAACCTTGTACGAGCGATTGCACTCTTGTTTCATTGTATTTATATACGTGCGTTTCTGTGCGTTTGTGTCTGTGCCAATCCACACGCGCTCCAATCCTTATGTGTGCCTATCTGTCTGCATGCGCCGCTTGCTGATGCTGCCATCAGCTCAACGAACGACCCCATCAAGGGAGACAATAAGAAACCACCGGAAACGGGGTTGGTGCCACTTCCGCCTCACCCAGGTTGAATAGCTCACTTAATGAAGCTTTAGGCCCTGGCTCGCGTGCAGGAGACCGCTAATCTATCGAGGGCGTGAGTGGCCTTGATTTCTGCACGAACGGATAGCTATTCAAGCCGACGACAAGCTGGAAATTAACAGTGAATTATGCCCTGGTAGATATTTTGGTTTGACTTTCAGTTTTACTTGTCTTGCATTATTGTTGCTGTTGTTGTCGATCGGGGACTTATATGGACAATGCACCCTTCAAGTAGTCTTTACGACCTACAGAGCCAAACTGCCCATATCGGGGCAAAAACAAGTAAAAGGCTGAAAACGGTCCCGACAATTATGGGACCGAAAGGCCATTCCCCCAGGCCCAAAAGGCGTGGGGGAAAAACCAGTAATCACACTCACCTACAGAGCCATGGTAGCCTATCCCAGTCCCTTGGGAGTCGGGAGCCTTAAAATGTGCCCCTTAATATTGCAAAAGTGCAATCTTAAGACCTCTCCAGACCAGATGACTGCTTATTGCAATGAAGTCACGTAGAAATCTACTGCCATTATCGACACAACACTTGGTCATGATGGTTGCAGGCATTGATTCGGAGACAGAACTATGTTTAGTATATCACATCATTTGAATGTTGCTCTGGTGCAGTAACTTAAGTGAAACAATTAACAAAGTTTGCCACAACTGGCTGTTGCGATATTGCAAGTAGCCTACAATTAAAAGACGGGCTAATTCGACCCTGCCCATCAGGTCGAAGCCGAGCCTGTTGTTTTTCTTGGAGATTGTTATTATCATTCAAATTACTAAAAAGCTTTAGACAATAATATCGTTTGTTGTTTTGCATAAAGGCGAATAGTGTTAGAAATGTAGTGGGGTGTTTGATCTATGACGACAGAAGTGCTTTATCAAGCGCTACCATTCTGGGAGAGAGGGACGTCATACTAATTGTTTACTAATGAAATCGTTATTACTATATCCCTGTAGTTAAATTTGTGTTTTATGATAGCCTGATTTTGGGACATTACATTTCAAGAGAGACACTGCTGACCTACTTACTCGTGACGGATAATTACAAAGAATAGCAGATTGTTACTAGTCACGCCACACTGGACTGAAGGATGCTACTTCGAAAGTCAAGCAATTCAAAGCTGTCCTGGTTTTGCAAATCCTTGTTAATGAAACCCGCCTACACGAGGTTAGAACATAGCTTGCGGCTAGTTTACATCATCCTCTATGGTAATCATAATATAAAACAAAAAACATAATAATATAGCCTACTTCATTTACCGGTAATAAAGCAAAATTCTAGCCTTGAGCTCTTATGCCAAATTTTAGAAATAGAAAATCCGGTCTGAGAACACTGATTTAGAGAGCAATTAAGGTAAGACCTCATTTATTTTCGGACTGCGTGCTGTTTGTTTCGTTCCCAGAAATTGACCTCAAAATGAATTTGCTGGACGTAGAGTGTTAGATCTCAAATCTAAAATGAGGGCGACGTTGGCCAAGCGGCAGTACACCCGCCAACGGATGAGGTGGTCGCGCGGTCGAATCCAGGTAGATTCACCGCAATTGTCATGGCTCTGATCCCCGTCCTATCGAAGATGGACATAAAATTCGGAGAATGTGCTTCGCAGATGACCTTACAGTGTTGCATGCGGCGTTAAAAAACAAAAACAAAACTGAAACATTCACAGCAGGTGCTCCCCCCCAGACCCTCCTAGAAATGATACAGCAAGCGTCAAACATCATAATAATATCATATCTTTGAAGCCTTTGTTCACAATCTCCGCTTGTCTCCTGTCCTCAAGTCATCCCCTTTCAGTGCCAAGTTCTCCCTGGGGGGAGAGGAGAGGAGTACAGCGTCGACTGGGGACTATTGTCTTATTCATCTATGGGCACTGAGGGTTTCTTTGATTTGGTTTCCAGTTTTCCGTCCCTGCAACACTGTAAGGTCATTTAAGAGACGGGCTACTTCGACCCTGCCTGTCAGGGCCAACCCGAGAAGACAGAGAAAAAAACAGCAGAGCTAAGAGTTATTTATTTATAGAGGCACCAGCTTCTTTGCCTGTTTTAGCCAAGCCCAGCAGAGAAAAAAAAACCTAGATCATCACCGCTCGAGATCAAACTCGGGTCCTCCGTATGACAGGCGAAGAGCCTAGCCATTGCACCGCAGCGCAGATTCTCTGGGATAAGCTACCTATGGAATTTATTTGGCGTGCAGAGAATCGAAAGAGACTGCGAGGTCCATAAAACAATAACTACAGGAGCAAACCGCAAGGAGGACGTTAACCCTGTAGTGTCACCACTGTGGCTTAGAATACTGATGAGAACTAGAGAATGGAGTGGTGCCGATTCGATGTTACTACTTCTCATTCACGATTTGCTTTCTTTTCACAACTGCTCGAAAGGTGGCAGAATCGGTTTGGTTTGGTTTGGGCTTAATGTCCCTTGCAACACTGAAAAGTCATTTAAGGGACGTGCTACGTCGACCCAGCCTGTCAGGGCCAACCCGTGTCGAGAGACACATTGTCCCAGCAGAAAACAAAGATCATGCAAACTGCCTCACGCGGGCCTTAGACTCACGTCCTCGTCGTGATAGGCGAATCGCCTAACCATTACACCACAGACACCGGTGTAGCAAAATCATTCCAAAGCCGTGGAGTTTTTAGAGGTAATAAAGAATGTTGTATATTGGACTCATTTGAGTACTTGAATGTTCGAGTTACATTACATTAATCGAATCCTGAGCACTGGTTTAATGCTGGCCTTTATGCCTTTCAATTTTTCTTTGCTCTTGCCATTTAGTTTCAGTATGACATTGAAGAAATAACCGTATAGAAAACACTCAAGCAATCAACTATTCGAGCATTCGTAGCTTTTGGTTTTTGGTTTGGTTCGGTTACTATAGTTTTACTTCACTAGTTCTACGTCTTGGAACGCCACGAGATCGTTATAGAGACACGCTACTTTGACGCTGCCTCTCAAGGCTGGCCCGGGCTGAAGAAGATGAATTGGAGCTTTAAGGCTCGAGCGAGTATAGAACTATTTAAAAATTACCCGGACGCTTACTCAAAGGTCATGAATATTCGGCAACCCGGGTCGGATTCGAGCACTCGTACACCCCTACTGGAGACTAAGTGGGAGTATCAGCGATGCGTTACTCACAGATTGAATTAGAGCTATCAATCTTCCAATCAATCTCTTGTAGGAAGAGGAAATACCAAAGCAGGGGTTAATCAACATGGACGTGAAGGACCACAATCTCCCGCTGACCTCAAGCATTTTTATTACATTTTTGTTGAGCGAATTGACTTGAGAAATGAGGCAGGGGGTAGAGAAAGGCGTATAGGGCTCGAGTAGAATTTGATGTCATTTTTTTACCTTTAGGTCGTGATTTGATCGTTGATATTGTTTCTTCTATAGTGTGGTGTTTCTTCCATGAAAAAAATGTAGTGGTCATTTACTTGATGACGATTTGGTTTGGTTACCAGTTTTACATTTCTTGCAACACAGTAAGGTCATTCATTAAGAGACGGGCCTCTTCGACCCTGCCTGGCAAGCCAACTTGAGTTTAGGAACGGAGATGTTCGTTCATACGTGGGGTCGAACTCGAGTCTTCCACATGGGAGGTGAAGAATCTAATACTTATGCCGCAGCACCGGTTCTCTCTCTCTCTCTCTTTCTCTCTCCGTCTCTCTCTCTCCCTCTCTGTCTCTCTCTCTCTCTCTCTCTTCTCTCTCTCTCCTCAAGCAGTTATCTGTATTTCTGGTGACAGAGTTGAATAGAGTAAGGAGGGGGGGTTGGGATCTAGTGACTTTTTAACTTGAGGGTGAGAATTGGGAATGCATAATATTGTATGTGGTTCTATCTTAGTCTTGCTTTTCGCAATGCTTAACCAGTCTTAGAAATAGATGATTCTGTGAAGGTTTACCGCTTTTGGTTTTGGTTTTGGCTTAACGTCCATTGCAACACTGTAAGGTCTTAAGGGACGGGCGACTTCGACCATGCCTGTACTGTCAGGTTCAACCTGGTCTGAGAGGAACATTGTAAGAGACGAAAAAACGGAGGCATACTCGATCAAACAAACTGACCCACACGGTCCTTGAACTCAAGTCCTCTGCGTCATAGGCGAAGTGCCTATTTTAAGTGTTTTCTTTTTAACGACACGGTTGTTTATATCTTTCTTCTTTATACAATCCAATGTATATTATGTATGAATATCTTTTTTACAATGTATATGAATGCCTTTTATGTCTGTGATTATATAGAATAATATGCATACATCTGTATGAGCATCATCGAGCACTTTTAGTGGATTTTAGGCGCTATACAAACTAATTATTATTATCATTATTATTATTTATTATTAAGTGCCTAACCATTACACCACGGCACGGTGGTTTGCCTTTAGCGTCGCTATCAAAATCACCGTCCTCACCACCATTCTTACATCAATGTATAAAAACATAACCACCGATTAGAATCATTGCCATTATCATTGTCTGGAGAATAAAAAACCAAAATAGAAGAAAAACAAACTATGTTGGTAAATCCCCAAATATTTGAACTCCCGACCTTCGCATTTTGAGGTAGGCACTTTACCTCACAACCAAAACCACCCCCATGACTTGAACGCTTTCTTCAGATATTGATGACGTCACCTGAGAAACCTTGCACACTGACTGTTGAAGCCACCAAAAGATCTCAGTCGTTTACTTTATCCGTCGACTGTTTCCTTGCCAACATTGGGATTGATTGGTCCTTTTATGTATTATCTTCCACGTTTAGCGAGTCGAGAATGTGACTTTAACTGTCTGGCAGACAGGCAAAATGTATCACATTCTCTTTAAAAAATATTGAAATAGTATAAACAAGAATTACTCTGGCCAACTGGGAAGACTTCGTTGGTTGTTTTGCATAAGGGCGAATAGCATAGGTAATGTAGTGGAGTGTTCGCTTCTTTGCTAAAGAATCAGCGACTTGAAGAAGTTGATGGACGGTGAGCCTGGTGTTTTTTCTAAGGTTTCAATGCCAGTATTTCTCTTGAAATAGGTCGTTCGTCGTTGTACGTTGAGGAGATTCTTACAGCAAGTGGTCATTTTGGGTAGTATGACGAGAACTGCTTTTCTCTAGAATAAACCGGAGTCTGTGGTGTAATGGTTAGGCTATTTGCCACTCCTACAGAATATCAGAGTTCGATACCTCGTGCGGACCATTGCACTTTTCTACTGGGGTTTGTTCTTCTCATCTGGCTTGATCATGACATCCCATGCCGAAGTAGCTCATTTGTAAATCTCAAACGAAAGAAGTTGATCTTACGCTTACAGTGTTACAGGGAATGTAAAATACAAGTAAAACCAAAAACGAAACAACAGATAAGACAAAGTAGCACGTCGCATCCCCGACTTCACCCTGGTCTGTTCCCCCTTTTTCTCCACATGATATCCCTCCCCATCCCCATACCCTATAGAAAAAATAATCATGCCGAATTCCAACCCATACAGAAACAGGAGAAAAAAAAAGCCAAGAGGAAACATTGCGAAAATTCTACCACAACCGCCTTTCAAATATTTCCATGTAAACCCTTGACAAATCTGCTCATTATGATGCCCTGCTAGCACCTTCGTTGAAAGAAATAAACAACTCTCTATGCAGAAGACGCCATATAGTCCATGTTGTTCTGAAAATGTGTAAAGCTAGTATTTTGAAAGAATAAGTTATGAGACCGGTTCAAATGAGTCGTAAGTCTCATCTTGGCCATGTAGACTTTTGGTATCACATTAAAGCCTGCTTGTTTTCCATTCGAAAAGTGGACAGAAACCAAGGTTTGTTCTTTATCATTATCATTTTTTCCAAGTAACCATTACTCAAATCAATATTATGAGCCGCTTACTACAAAATATGATGCGCGGTCGAAGTAACCCGTCTTCTTAATGACCTTAAGGTCAATGCAAGGGAAGTAAAACTGGTAACCAACCCAAACGAAACCATGATATTATTGACAATAAATGTTATTATGTTATTTGAGTAACCACGTTTAGTCATTTGTCAAAGATTTGCAGAATCAGTTAAAGAGCACATTTTTCTTTCAAAACCCGTCGAGTCCACTTTAGGAAGTTTTGAGTAATCCCTAAATACCGTCAAGAAGCAAGTGGGTTTTAATTAAACCATCACTCCCCCCCCCCTTCCCCCCCCCCCCCCCCTCCTCCACCAGAAAGAAAAGAAAAATGATGCGTATGTGGGATAAAGGAATAAAAGAATAAGATTTTTATCCATTGTACATTTGCCAATGGCGAACTTGATTTCATTAATCTAGATATCATATTTTGTGTAGGATGGATATAGCCAAGTTTTGAACAGAAAACTGTTCTTCACATTTTGTTGCTTTTGAAATGGTTGTTGAAACTGGCCTAAGTGTTTAGACAACTGAAAAGACCATGTGATGGCCTATATATTCTTCCTACCAGACACTAGCCAAACAGTAAAGGTGACATCACGATATCAGAGATGTTCCCCACAGGGAGGCATGTTAAGAATTTGGCTGGGTTCTTTAGATTTGCTACGAGAATGGGAAAATGGATTGATTGTACAGTGGGTTTCCCGTGGAGAAAACCTAAAGGTTGACACAACAGGATGAGGAAGCTTTATATGCAAAGAGAAGGAGGAAAATCGGAAGCCTAGAACGTTGAATGGTGTGGAGTGGAGCATTAGACGCAGGAAGCACTTTGTAATCTTAGTGCAATCTAAATCTATGTCCGCATCTTCATGAAGTGAATGTGGAACATTGTTTGAGTTTTTGCTAATTTCTGCTGTTGAATTGAAGTCTCTTATTCGACTGAACATTTTCTTGGATGGGGCAAGACTGCAGAAAACTCACGAACTCCCGGCGATTTCGGCGAGGAAGAAAAACAGAATGAGGTGTCTGAATCGATGCTTCCCAGTGGCCACTCCATGCCACACATGGTAGTCTTCTCTGACACTTTACTCAGCACCGGTACGGCTGCCGGGTAGACATGGGGGAAAGGTCGCGTAAAGGAAATCCGGATAAACAAGTACAGCTACATAGTTTTGTACGTTTAAAACTGAATATGATATAGAGTAGAGGTTAAGCAGTATATTTTATCAGAATCAGAATCAGAACGTTCATTGATTCATGACGAGAAGTTTGGCAGTATCATGACAGTGACAAATGACAACACCAACAAGTGCAACTTTGTGTTGTCTAAGACAATATCATTTATGAAGTATTATGTTCACCAACTCTCTCTCTCTCTCTCTCTCTCTCTCTCTCTCTCTCTCTCTCTCTCTCGCTCGCTCTCTCTCTCACTCTCTCTCTCTCTCTCTCTCTCTCTTTCTCTCTCTCTGTCTCTCTGTTTCCTCCGGTCTTTCAGTATTCTCTCTCGTCATTCACAAAGCACACTCACTTCTTTCACCCCCTTTCTCTTTCCACACACTCTCGATCTCTTGCGCTCTCTCTTACATACACTAACAAGCACATGCAGCATATTATTATAGACACACACACAGGCAAAATAAACAAAAATAATCATAACAAAAACAACATGAACGGGTGAATACATAGTATATTATGCAGGCAAGCAAACAAACAAACACACACGCATACAACACACGCACACACGCACACACACACACACACACACACACACACACAGAGAGAGAGAGAGAGACACTAATATTCATGTTCATTCCACGCTGAGAATAATACATTCTCTGCCGTTCACAGAATGGGCTGCAGGGGCCTTGTTGACATAGAACTTAATAATTTTATTGACATGATGAGTGTAACCCATTTAATAGTGTAGTGGTACAGACGATTTTTCACCAGGTATGATGTACAGTAGTTCAAATTCATTAATATGTAGAGGTGCAACCTTCATCCTGCTTTTTTTTCTTCTTTTTACTCTAGTCTTGCCAGGGGAACAACAGCAAAAGTCCACTCTCAAAGCAACCTCACAAACATAGGTTAGCAAGAAGTAGGCCTACAAACAAGTCGAGAACTTAAATAGGAGTTACTTATACATATAGGCACCATCTTCTCTTGATGTTTTAGCTAGTCAAAAATGGTATTATAAAGTGGGAGTAATTTATTGTCTTTTTTCAAAAGGCAAAGAGAAAGAATTACATAAATTCGACTCGACAGTCAAAAATTGAAGTTGATGATTTGCTTCACAATTATTTAAAAGGTTGTTTTTTTTACAAATAAATGCCTTGTGTATTCGGATCTCACTTACCGTTCTTGCTTAAACACGGCTTAAAATGATATATTCTGTCTCTAACTTAATTGCGCGTCGGTACTGAGATACCAACAGTTCATTTAGTTGTGAAGATGTCCAAGGTCCAGCTGAACATTACATTGGAGATGGGCTGTAGCCTCGTTGCGGTGCTCAATCCACGTACAATCCATTTCAACAGCTTCAAGTTAATTACGGACAGACGTTGTAAGACAGTGGGTAGGCCCCCGAAATGCTTACATTCTTTGATAGAGAAAAGGTGGGAAGTTATGGGTTTCATTGTTTTGGTCATTGTTGTTGTTGTTATTGTTTTTCGAATTTTATGTCCATCCCCGATACAACGGGGTTGGAGCCATGGCAACTCATATAAAATTCCGGTGAACCTGCCCGAATTCGACCCGGGACCTCCTCGTCTGTTGTCCGGCGCACTACCGCTCGGCCAACCACGCCCTCGGCTTTCATTGGTCATTGGTGTTTAAAACTATAATGGATTGTAGATAAGTCTATTTGTTATATATGTTCACTATACGAGTCGGATGGAAGCTGGATTTCTGAATTAATTGTAATTATACTCGGACAGAGAATTCTAGCAACGATAGTAAGTTTTAAGGCTACGCACAGGATACGTGAGTGGCCACATGCGGGATGAAACAGCCAAACGTTCATCACTATGAAACTTTACTGTCTTCTTCATGTCCTATCTCCGTAGATAGGAGAATATGGTACATTTTATCAGGTTTGTTTGCGGTTTGTGCTTTCTCAAAGGTGTTTTTGCTGTTGATTTTTTCTACCCGCTCTGTGTTGTAATCCTTAGAGGCGGGAGATGGGGCTTAGAAGTCTGACATACTGTGACCATTGGTCAGATATCCTGCACGATGTCTGGCTTCATCAACATGTTTTTGCCACTCTCCGGAGAAATGTTTTTCCATCACTGATATGGCATTTTTTCTCCTTTCTTACACCCGCTGTAGTACATTTCGGGCATATAAAAGGTGGGCTACGTCGACCTGAATAACAGGGCCAACTCGAGTTTAGAGAAACTACAAATCTTTGCAGGAGGAAAAATTGCTTGCAAAAAGAATAATAAAATAACAACAACAACAACAACTACAACAACAATAAAAAGAAGTTCCACGCCTACCAGGAACTCTCCATCTTTTTCACGATAGAATAGGGGGATAAATATTTCACCAAAGAAGTCAGTGATCTTGGAGCTGTTGCTAATAACTCGGAGCATGGAAGAAAACAAAATAAAGAATAACAACAACATCAGGAACATTTTTAAAAAGACATATTTGCAATTATATTTAACAGTGTTCCCAAACGTTTTTTAAAGTGTACAACAAACATACTTTGATAGAAAATTTAAGATGTATTTTATGTTCTTGACTTCTTTGACTTATGCCTCTGGGTTCTTCAAGAATGCTGTTGCGGTTTCTGTAACAAGCTAGTTTTCAAGTGAAGCACTTGTTAGCACATTATACAAACCCGAACCTGGAGGACCAGGGTATATCGTTTCGTGTGACTCCTCCTACCCCGCAGACCTATTGAGCTTGGTTGGACCTGCCAGGGGTCAGAGCCCCCGCCCACATAGATCTGGGGGTTATGGGAGCATACAAGCCTTCCTACCATCGCCAAGGCGATTAACCATTAGCACCCCGTTTATGTTCTGTTTTCATTAAAATAAATAATATTATGTCTATTGTCACAACCTTGTATCATTGAGCCTTGAGTCTTCAGTCGCAATTAGTAAACACGACTACCCGTAAGACATGTAACACTCTAGTCATGATGTCGAGATAATGGGTTTTATCTTCGTCTACTGCTACTATCTTGTTTTCCTCTCTACCACATCCTATTCTAGGGACCCTGGTTGATCAGTAATTAATTCTTGAACTGCTACATACTTAAGATGGATGAAAATATCTTTATCGTGCTCTAAATTGTACCTATTTCGGTGTGCTAAAAATATTAGTGGAAGTTGGGAATTCCTTTGATAATCGACCTACTGTTGACGCAATTCCAATTTATGATATTTTCAAAACAGTTATATTATCGTTAAATTAGGAATCAAGTAAGAACAAACTACACATTGATAAGCTGCAAAGTCCTTCTCTTAAATGACCTTACAGTGTTGCAAGGAACGCAGAACTGGTAAACAAACTAATCCAAAGGCTGTAAATTGAGTTGTTTATGAATTCTGTGTCCTGTGGAAAACCCTGGATAAAAGAATTAAATAATTGCAGTAATCATACCTTACAAAGAGAGCTGAGTGCACATGTGCGGACAGGATCTATGCGGTTGAATGATCTTAATAGAAAAGGCAACGTGTAAAATCTTGGCAAAAAAATATACAAAGACGAAGAGTAATGAGATCTTTGATAATTCTAGAGGAATTTGAACTTTGCATGACAGGAGAGCAACGAAGGAATACTGATGGATTTTATGTTCGGAGAATATATTGTAGCTTAAGGTGACCCCCCTCATAAGTATTATTTGCCCAAACGAAGAATTCGTTTAGCCCCAATTTCATGAAGAAAAAATATGTGTTCACAGCGCAGAAGCTGAAAGCTTCGCTGGCTCTTCTCGTTAAGACGGAGAGATTTCCACAGAATCTGAGATTAGATTTTATCTTTTTAGAACTCTGAACTTTGAATCCTCTCAGATAGACCTGCACCGGCCCTTAAAGGGAAAATAGAGAAAAATAAGAAATGTCTAATACAAACAGAAATTGCATTTCCTGTGCCCTTGTTTACTTCAAAGCGAGTTATATTTTAACACTTCATATCCTGGCATGCTCATTACATTGGGGGTTTCTTCATGGCACGGCTATGTTTTCATGATATGAGTAAATGAAATTATATGTCAATGAACCAGAAAAAATAATCTGAATGTAAAAAGGCCCAGGGGATTTTCACCACATAATTTGAGCTCCCTATAGACATCAAAATTGCCAAATCTTTCAGAAATTGTGCTGCAACAATTATCTTATGTTTTCGAAAAAGAAGATATCAACTTTTTTTTTTTTTTCAGCTTTACTTCTTTGTCCAACAAAGAGGTAAACACAATGCAGTTTTCAGAGCTGACTGTTTTTCCGATTTGTTCCCGAAATAAACTGAGCATAATTGTTGAAAAATGAAACAAAATATATTTATATACTGAGCGTCAAAAGAAACGGGACACTTTTGGATCGAAGATAGAGTCGCGATATTTGTGGAAAAAAACAACTCTTGCGTGTGGTATCAAACTGAAGAAATTTATTTAGGAATCTGAAAATATCAACATTAATGTGAATTTTAACACTTTTGGTAACCTCCATACGCCATGAAGAAAAGGAGGGAAAAATCAGTCGAGCAAATTTTGACGGCGATTTTTGAGCTACTGAAAGCACAGTTCAAATGCGGAATGGGTCGACAGCATCTTACGAGAGCATGCCAGGCCAATCTCCAACGGTCAAAGAGAACTTGAGTTATTGATAGATGAGAATTCAAGGCCACATTCAGTCATTCCCACCCACAACTTCCCCCAGACACAACCATTCGATGGTTTGGAGAGGCCCTCCATAATGTCATCCGATATTGCAGCCATCGAGCCCATATTTGGGCGAACTGGCGAACTGGCGAACGTGAATAGTAGGAGACGACGGATTCGAACCGTGCGAGAAGTTGAATTTTATGCCTTTAAACAGAGTATGTTGCACATACCCCAATATTTCTTACCCAAACTGATTCGTTTAATGTGCAATTGCATGTCGGAATGCTTAGCAGATGATGGGGGCTAATCACTGTACTGACATTTGTCACACTGTAAGATTTGAGGGACGAGCCACTTCGACCCTGCTTGTCAGAGCCAACCCAGCTGAGAGGGCATTGTCCCAGCAGAAAAACGGAGATATACATGATCAAACAAACTGCCCAACGCGGCGTCGAACTCACGTCCTCTGCGTGACAGGCGAAGCGCCCAACTGTTACACCACAGACGTCGGTTGACAAGGGATATTTCGATTACGGCTGACAGGATGACAGGTCTTCAACTTTTTAGGAGAATAGAAAAACAGCAAACGAGAAGTAAGACAGGGAACCTCACAAAAAAAAGCTCTTTCTGTTTTTGTTTATGCGGCTTTGTTTTCAAAAGTGCAGATTTTAAAAGATGCCCCCAGCCGCGTAAATCCACTGTGCACAATGGTTTTTGTTGAGGTTTTTTTTGTCCTTTTGTTTTGTTGCTTCCCTTTCAACATATATTGACTATTTTAGCCCCGCCCTATGAGGGACACCTTTCTCTGTGACGGATGTTATTATATTCCAATAAACCGGAGGCGAGGGGAACATAATATTTAGTTAAAAAGAAAACTTATCGTTGTTGTTGTTGTTGATGCTGTTCTTGCTGCTGTTGTTTTTGTTGTTGTTGTTGTTCTTCTTATTGTTTGTGGTGGTGGTAGTGTAGTGTTGGTGTTGTTATTCCTATTCTTGTTGTTTTTGTTGAGTTCTAAGGCACTTTCGTCAGTGCAAGGTTATATCAGTACTAGTAAATAGATTGAAACAAAAGCACTGTTTAGAAGGGGAGAGAAGGAGCAGAACTCACCAAAGCACTCGCAAAGCAACGACCAGCGGATTTCTCTTAACATCCCATAATTAATTATCTGGAACAGCCAACTTTAATAACAAACCATTAGAACCGCTGTTCTCTTCCTTAGACGAACGTCTATGGTTCAATAGTGAGGCCCTTTGCCTTTCACAACGAAGACCCAACTTCAACCCCACATGAGGAGGATCGACCTTTTCTGAGGGGATTCGCACATCACAGCCGCCCTGGTTGGTCCTGACAGGCAAAGTCGAAGTAGCCCATCTCGTAAATGACCTTATGGTGTTGGAAGAGAAAAAAAATTGTAACCAAATTTAACCAAACTGAAAATTGAATACTGCTAGCCTCCTCCCAAAAACGTCACTAGTTACAAAAAGATCATTCTAGAATTCCATCAGCGTCCTTTTATTCTATTTCTGTACTCTCTCCCAACATGTTTTCGAAGCTAGAATGTGACGTCAGTGCACCGGTTGAAAATTTACTCCCCGTCATTTGCTCACAAAAAAATTGAATACTTGTAAAAGGCGGAAGTCTTGGACACCTTGTGCGGATGTGATTTTTTATTATCTGACCGCCATAGTAAATGATATGGAAGATCTTTACTTGACTACACATGTATGGTCCTTACTAGCACACTTTTGTTCATTTAGGTTTAAATGTCTTTATTCTTGAAATTCTACAAATGTGTCCATTCCTCCATATTTATTCACTTTTCATCATTTCATGAGGACATATTTACCATTAAAAGTATGTTATACTATGTTTTGAGGTTGTGGTGTGCAATATGTTTTTCTCTACGTGTTTCTGTACATCGATCAGTACCCTGTTTGAATCCGATTGGATCCCTCACAACATCACCTTATCCATCCTTGATATAAAACTGTTACCCAATGTTTCACTTTGCATTGTGTTCTGGCCTTTCACAGTAAAGCTGCGTGTATGTATCATATATCCTCACAGAAAAGAAATCTAGGGGGAAAAGTTTCAACAGAGATGTACAACGCACGTTGACTAAAGAAATGAATCATACTGTTTAATGCACACCCCCCCCCCCTCCCCCCGTCACCCGAAACACTGCATTAATCCAAATAAATTTCAAAGATTCCGCACATACCTATTTCTATCCTCGCATACATTACAGAACATAGAGAAATAATAAATCTAAGCTAAGAGTGAGAGTCTTTAATTATTATTCAGCCTCATCTCAACCTGAATGCGTGCATGTATTAATTAACCCAATGGCAAATTATGCTTATTCTTTAAGTTTGCCCTCAATCTAATAGAACGAATCTGGCACACAATCAGGGATTGATTTATTAGGCCTACATTTGGGTCTCTTAGAAGATTACAAGAGCTAAGAGAAACCCACTTTAATTGAGGAAAAGAGCCGTAACCCTGATAATAGCACACCAGTTTCCTGCTTCCTGTTATTATCCTAACTTTCAGGACCTTCATTTCTCGAGTTGTGACGCCTACGGGAAAACTTGGACGGTCGAGATTTTGATGGAACCTCAGGTCGTGACGGGAACAATATGGCGGATCACCATACCCCGCCGAGAAAGTGAAAGGAGCAAAGAAATTAAGAGATCAAGAGATATGACGAAGAAAGGGAAATAAAAAGCAATATCTTATGATTATGATCATAATGCCTCTGATTTCAGAATAGACTGATGCTTTGATAAGTGAATTACTTAGGTCGACGGAAATTAATAGATCAAAGGATGTGATGAAGAAGGGGGTCTAAAAAAGCAATACCTCGTGATTATGATCATAATAGCCTTGATTTCAGAATAGATGATATTTTGGAAAATGAAGTAAGGTCGAAAGAAATTAAAAGATCAAGGGGTATAATGAGGAAGGGGGTCTAAAAGGCAATACCTCGTTATTCTGACTATAATAGTTCTGACTACAGAATAGACTAATCTTTCGGAAATAGAATTACTTAACTTAGATCGAAGGAAGGACAATGATTACCAGGAAATGGCGTATTAGTAAACGACCTTCTGTCGATCTTCTGCAGGCAAAAAGGTTTTGATTTTATTCTCTCCAATCTTTCGTAAAGCAAACGTGAGCCATTTTCTTTTCAGCTAGAGGGTTGATAACATGTTCTTCCTTCTAAAAATAAAATTTGGAGACATTTATGCAAAAAAGAAACAACCTAGCGTTATAAAAAGACCTAGCAGAAATCCCATCTATATATTGGGGCAATGCGGGTCTGATACCAAACTGAATAATGGGGTTCCAGATTGCTTCCACGTAATTTGATAATAATGGCCTATTGTTTTGTTTATTAAAGAAAAGTCATCATGGGTATGAATGTATGGAGATTGCAAAATCGTCGAGTTCTTTCATAAAGCGCTTACGTTTTGTTTATTTCATGACGACACCTGATATTAAGTTTAGTTTGATTACCAGTTTTACGTCCATTGCAACACTCTATGGTTATTTATGGGCTACTTCGATACTGGCTTCCAGGGCCAACCCCGGCTGAGATAAAAAGAGGATGTGCCAGCAGAAAAACGGATATCAAACACATGTCTTCCACGCGAAAGGCGTAACTCTTGCACCGAAGACGCCGATCATAATTTATTTTTAAGGGGGGGGGGGGGGAGGGCTTGCAAATTTAAAGGGCATTAAAATATATATATTAGTTTATAAGATATAGATATATAATATGATATACATATATGATATATATATATACGCCGGCAGTGTGGTGTAATGGTTAAGGTTTTCGCATGTCATGCGAAAGACCCGAGTTCATCCCGGTTGCGGACGATCTGTGCCCATCTCTTTAATGACCTTACAGTGTTGCAGGGGACGTAAAAGTCGTAACCAAACCAAACGAAAAGTAATGATATACTTCGGAGAAAGAGGCTAAAAAGGAACAACAAGAACGCCGCAGAACCGAAGTGCGGGTATACGGAGACGTAATGCTCCTCCTTCTACTCCCTGTCTCCTCCTCCTCCACTTCCTGCCCCTCCCTTCTCCCTCTCCTTCTCCTCCTCCTCCCCCTCCTTCTCTTCCTCCTGCCCTATTTCTCCAATCCCCTACCCTTCATCACTAAACCCACTCCCCCCACCCTTTCCCCCCTCCACCCATCCACACCATTCCAGACCTCACCCTCTCCCCAAGCATGAATCACCTAGCGAAAAAAGACCTCAATGGGACATGCATAGACATAACATACATGAAATGACCCTCAAGAGAAAAAAATACCAGTGTTACCAAGAGGCTAATACAGCCAAAGATGCTGGCGCCTTAAAAAACAACTAACATTGAACTAACTAACGGAGACTTAATTTTAAGATCAAAGAGAGGCTGAAACAAAAAAGGAAAGCAATAAAGAGCCCAAATGCAAGAGTGGCGCAAGTGATGCTAGTCAAGGAGGGATTAAAACCCATTTTAAGTTCAAATCTGTACAAAGTCACTGTGCTCCAGGTCTCGTTGACAAAAGACGTAACATTACTAAATTTGATTGAAAAAGGCCGAAGGGTTGAACTGTTCTTTCTAAAAATATTTGCTGAAAATTTTATAAAACAATAGCCCTATAAAAAGTAGTGATTTTCCCTCGTCCAAAATAGGCCTAGCTGTTATATCAGTCGTCGGTGGGATATTGTTAAGTAATAGAAAATGTCCGAGCAAGCGTAATCTTTAGAAAGTGCCCATGCGCAATACGAAGGCTGTTTATTAATAATTTTTTATGAGGTATGAGGAGACTGTTGGGGTTTAAAGGTGCATCAGGCGGAGCGTCCACTGACCTGTTTTTTCAGTTGCAGGCCAGGCTTATCTATGGTTATATATACATATGAGCAGGTCAGTGGACGCTCCGCCTTTAGCTTTAATCCCACTACATCGGATGGATGAGGCTAAAACTGCAAAAGAAGCTGGCGCCTCTCTATAACAAATAACTCGAAACTAACGGATGGGCGGCTGAAACAGGCAAAGAAGCTGGCGACTCTAAAAATAAATAACTCGCAACTAACAAACTGGTGGATAAAGCTTTAAGAAGCTTTACCATTGACTGAAGGAAGAAAAGGCAGACGCTTTGGGTCGTATACTAGTGCAATCTTCAGTGACAGACGAGGTTTTAGCATGCTTAACATAGCGCTGATTGTTTAGCAAAGAGGCGAATGTCCTACTACACTCAGTTTGCTATTCGCCTTTATGCAAAACAGCCATCGATATTTTTGGGGGACCTTAATCGAGAAGAAATTACCACTCGTCTGCACGCATTAGCGTGTTATTTTCAGCATAGCGTGATGTTGCCGGCTAAATCTTTCGATTGCTTGGGGGAATTCGACGGCGTAAGAAGGAAAACGTCGGAAGGAAAGCGGGAGGGAAAATGACGGGCGTAACGTTTACCCTCTTTAAAAAAACAACACACACAAAAACACAAAAAGACACCGACGTTTACTGTTCTGTAATGTCTCTGTTGACTCACAAAGGGCCGCTGTCTTGAACTTTCTCTTCATTGTCTTTGTGATAGCTTTCTTTGGTGATTTATTTTCTATCTCGGTCTGTCTCTACTCTTGCAAGGGGGGGGGGGCAGAAAACACAGAACGCCCGTAAA
>JAUKPP010281681.1:0-10630 GCA_032273245.1 Phyllaplysia taylori
ACTCTGGTTAACTTGGCCCCCCCCCCCTTTTTTTTAGCCCCCCCCCCCCTCCTTTTTTTTGATAAAAAAATGCTAAACTCTTTTTTACCGGTGCCTCGTTGATTTAGGTCGAGTAACTTTAGATTTTCTCTTTGTACAATGTAACTTATCAGTTACGTTCTCGTTTTCTGTCATGTAATTTAACGTACATTGTTCTGGCTTTAAAGTGGGAGAGAGAGAAGGAGGGGGGGGGGGGGGAGAGAGAAATATTCGTGCCTCGAAGATGGTCGACGTTCTTAAAGGGTCACTGAGCGCAGACGGCATAGTTGTACCGTTGTTGAGTGTCATGGAGGGTGGGGTAGGTCGTCTGTTGGCGAGACTATTCAACTTTCTGATCGTGATATGCGTGGAATTCCCAGGAGTTATCTAGTGATTCAATTACAGCTTGCGTCATCAAGAGGTATAGAAATTATAAATATGTGTCAAGGTCTAAGGTTAGCAATAGGGGGAGTCGGGTAAAAAAAGGGTAGGGGGGGGGGGGTGATCCAATTCCGAATAGTTTTGTTTGGGTTTTCCCCTCGTCGACAATGTCTTGTTTCTCTCTTCTTTTTTCGGTTGTTGTTTTTTTTACTTTATATATTTTATTTGCTTGTGTTGATTGCAGTGTTGATTTTTTGTGTGTTTTGTTTTGGGTTGTTGGTTTTGTTTTTGTTCTGTGATTGCTGTTGTTTTTGCTGTTGCTGTTGTCAAAACAATAATAATAATGTATTGCATGCATATACCGTAGCGGATATAACCCCGCTCGAAACCAGGCTCTATGCACTTCACAGCTCATTATATTTATAATGTTAATGTTGCTTTTGTTAGTTTTCTTGTTTCTGTTGATAATTTTTTTATCCATTGCTCACCGTGTGTTCTCTGTGTGTCTTCCTTAGAACGTGTTCACTGACCTGGAGATCCTAGCAGCAATATTTTCATGTGCCATTCATGACGTGGACCACCCGGGTCTCACCAACCAGTACCTCATCAACACCAGTAAGTTGACAGACACATTTACACGGAGTTGTTAAATGTAGGCTATAACCTTGGTTGTAGTTGTTTATGGAGGAGGGGGATTGTTTTTGTTTTTATGAGTTTTGTGGATGAATGGATTAATATTTGTGTGAGAGAGAAAGAGGGGGGGGGGGGGAGAGAAAAAAGATAGAGACAGGGTGTGTGTGTGTGTGCGTGCGTGCGTGTAGGGAGGGGGTGCTGTGGTTGTTGTTTTTTACCCAGGTTTTGATGTTGTTTATAATTCCTATCTTTCATTGTTTGTTTATTTACTTCTCCTCAGGCTCTGAACTTGCACTCATGTACAACGACGAATCTGTTCTTGAAAATCACCACCTCGCTGTGGCGTTCAAATTGCTCCAAGAGGAAAACTGTGACATCCTAGCAAACCTCTCCAAAAAACAGAGACAGTCGCTAAGGAAAATGGTCATTGATATGGTAAGTTTCTTTGTGAAAGTGTTTAAGCTTAAGTTTAAGACGTGAAAAGAAAAATGTGTGTGGCTGAACGTAGGTGTGCATTCTTTCCTGATTTTACCTTGGCTTGATTTAACAACCGAAATTTTAGTTGCCCACCAGGGTTAGATCTACCCAAAATTTCTTTCTTAAAAACTATTTCTTTTGTTCTAAGCTTAACTTTTAAGTAGGCCCAAATGTTTCTTTAACGTTTGAGACTTCCAATGAATTATATTAGTTTCTAAGTAGGCTACATCATATTTTGTGATCTGCTTCTTCTATCACCTTCTACACATTAATATTATCCTAATGGACTACCAATAACTTATCTCTCTGACCATGAAGGAACTATGATAGAGGCATGAAATTTTGCCCAGAGACTTCTTGGCACCTATATGACATTATACCTCAACTAAAGGAACAAACAATTTATTTCTTTTTCTTCCTTCTATTCCAGGTGTTGGCGACAGACATGTCCAAACACATGAGCCTACTGGCTGACCTCAAAACCATGGTGGAAACCAAGAAAGTGGCCGGATCAGGCGTCTTGTTGTTAGACAACTACCAGGACAGGATACAGGTGAGATTTGGAGATCATTTATTGGTTACTTTTTGCTTATTATTGGCGACAAAAGAAGATAATATAGTTATGAAAATTCTGTTCTTTTTGCTTATTCTTTTTGAAAATTGTAAATCTCTTCACAGGTCACAATGAGACTAAGCATTGTCATTAATTAATATAATACTACTTAAATTAGTACTATTAATACTATTATTGTAATTCTTAGCACATGAATATGGTCATCTGTTTACCATCATTGTAGTCATTATTTTTATCATCATTATTCAATTTCGTATTATAAGATATTATTATCATTTTCAATAAATAATTAAATTTTTTTAAAACCTTCAAACATGAGGATAAAACGTGTTGTATGCATGTGTCTATATGTGTGTTTGTATCTTTGTTTGTGCAGGTACTTCAGAACATGGTCCACTGCTCTGACCTGAGCAACCCGACCAAACCCCTGGACTTGTACAAACTGTGGGTGGATCGGGTCATGAACGAGTTCTTCAGACAGGGAGACCTGGAGAGGCAGGAGGGGCTGGACATCAGCCCAATGTGTGACCGACACACGGCGACCATCGAAAAGTCACAGGTGAGTTGGGCAGGATTGTAATGTGGACTTTTCCATTCTTTTCTGCTATATCAAATTTTGAAGTAATCTGCATCATTCTAGAAACTAAGAAGACGCCTCTTTAGCTAAAAATGAAAAAAATACAAAAAGATATAGTCTCATATCTTCAAAAAGTGTAGGACAAAATAATAATATAGTGTCGCTATCATCATCAGTGAAACTCAAAGACACTTTTGAATTTTTTTATTGCTTCGAATCTGATTGCCTAGGAAATACAGCTGTACACTTATAAATTATAATGTACCGGTACCATGCCTTTCCTTTTTCTACCTTTGCTGTTTCTCAAAGTCTACAACATTATTTTCTCTCTGTCCCTCCAGGTTGGTTTCATTGACTACATCGTCCACCCGCTGTGGGAGACATGGGCCGACCTGGTCTACCCTGACGCTCAAGATATCCTGGACACGCTGGAGGAGAACCGGGAGTGGTACCACTCAGCCATCCCCATCTCACCATCCTCGTCCTTCTGCAGTAACAAGGCGGACGAAGACGACAAGTTTCAGTTCAACGTGGAAGAAGACGGTGAGACGCAGAGCCAGAGTAGCGCCGAGAGTGAACAGTCCGTCATACGAGTGCAAGCCTCCACCTCCCCATCATCTTTAACAAATGCTGCTGCTGTTGATTCGTCCACTTCCTCCGCCGCAAACTCAGTACAACAACAACAACAACAACATTCTTCCTCCTCCTCCTCTTCCCCACAAGTTTCCTCCTCGACAGGGGCCGGCAGAAGAAGTAGTTCTGGTGCCAACATGAACGCCAATGCTCACAGTCGAACCGGCGCCGATCACAGAGGACAAGACAAGAAATGACTGTACTGCCAGTGCTGCTGCTGTCTCCCGCAAACTGACTCTGAGTAATAGACTGAATAGACTGTGCGACGCCACCATCATAGATATATCAGATCCAGACATTTCTGCCGTCGTTGTCGTGAAGATACCATCATACTACCACCACAGTAACAACGCCAGTTTTCCTTCTGTACATCATTCTAACTTGCTGTTGTGCGTAACGTGTGAGACTGTGTGCGTGTCTGTGACAGCTCTTGTCACACACTCACCACACACGTCTGACCTGAACATTTCCTAACAAAACAATTTGGAAGTGACTTTAACAACTCGCAGTGATTAAAAACCTTGATTGATGAGGTAGGGACGGAATCGTGTGAACTCCACCTAATTGCTTTAGGACAATATTCATGGTGGAGAGAGAGAAGAAGGGGATCCCGAGTTACTTTTCATGCTTTTCTTTTTTTCCTTTTTTTTTTCCACTTTTATGGTTCTTGTCTATTGTCCCAGTTGATAAGACCTCCAGTTCACTAAATGACAGAGCTTTGCTGTGATAGTCTGGATGACTCTGCTCCCCATTAGGAGCTCTATCGAGTGACTGCATGCTCATCACCTGCACAGAGAGCGAAACTGCGATATATCTTAACCCTCAGCTCCAGAACTCCATGATTGTTGATTGGAATAGTTACCGCCCACATTTATTGTGCGTAGAACCAGAATGAAGTAGCAGCATATGGCAGTTCAGGCTCATGGCAGGGGATTCTCGTGATCACGATAATAATAATAATAATAATACCACAGGTATATATATATATATATATATATATTTGAAGCAAGCAGCTCAGAGTGTGGGCTGTAGAGAGCGTGAGAGATCTGTTGTCCAAGTGGATGAGTGTGTCGCTAAACTGTACTACATGTCTACTGTCAGTGTCACTTGTCGGTGGAAGAGAGAATGGAAGAAAGGCAGAAGAGAAGGAGTTTGACTACCCATTGTGTACATATACTGCGTCTTTTTTACGTACTGTGAGACTGCTCCGTAAGCGTTTGTCTCTCAGATTTGTGAGTCGTTCGCCGACATGATTTATTTGTTATCAGTTATTATTATATTATATGGAAACTAACGTCCCATGAACTTACCTAGACTTATCTTTAAATATTGATTCATGCATTCTTAACGATACCATCAAGTGTGACCCATTTTCCTGTCACGCAGACAAGATTTACTTTGGTTTGTAGCCAAAGATTTCTTCACCACATGTCCATGTACATACTGTGATTAAAATCCGAATGTCTCCTTTCCTTCTCTTCCTTTCCCTTTCTGTCTTTCTCACTCTTACTCTTAGCTTGTCCACTCACTCTCTTTCTGCCCACTCTCTCTCCCTTTCGTTCTCATTGTCTCACTCTCTCTTACATCTTTGCCTGTTCTCTCTTTCTCTCTTTCCTTTTCTGATTACTTTGAAAGATCTTTGATCCAAGCATATCATGGGAAATGCTACATTTCCAAGTTTAAACTTTTCTCTCTGTTGCTTTGGCTTGCAGAGAGCACCCCAGGCTTTGTATGTGTGAGAGTGAAGTGAATGTGTCGTTAGCTGCTTGTCTGTTTCTCACAGGGAACTTCCTACATTTTCCTAACACTCTTTTTAAATTTAAGAACTTTTTAATTCTTTGCCTGATGGATCTGTTCATTATTTGAAAGATATGTTAGCTAACAATATTTCAATATTTATCAGCAAGAATATCATATTTTTCTTCTTTGACATCAATATCAATTTCAACTAACTTTTAATACTTTCATTGTGATTTGTGCATTGTTCAATACCACGACTACTTACATCATTTAAAAGAGTTGAGAATTTTAATATTGTGTGCCCTGATAGAATTTACAGGCTTCACGCAATTTTTTTTTCTACATACAAAGGAGAAATCCGAGGAGAGCATTGTTGTGAAATTCTCACAGTGTGAACACTTGTGAAGAGCTTTTTGGATTTTAGATGGCCATAGGCCTATGCATACATCTACATTTGACATCTGTGCATTATTTTAACCTGTTGTGATATTTTCACGTGTTAGTGTTCCTTTTACGATGTATTCAACTTCAAGTCTCATTTTGACTGTATGAATAAGGTTGTGAGATGCAGATTTGAGAATGTAAAGAGTGAAAAGTCTGTGGCATTTTACAATTGTGTAAAGCTTTATGGTGAGTGTTGTGAGGAAAATGTATGATACGACTTGCGAAGGTCAGTGTGCTTTCATTCTTTGTTACATGACACTAACCATAATTTTAAATGAAAGACTGACTTTTTAATCTTTCCACCCTACTGTTTGACTGTCACTGACAACAATTTACAATGTGTGTATATCAGACAAAATTACTGATCTCATGGTATTATAATATTATATGGTACTATCACAGGCTCTGTGCTCTAGGTTCAGCTATATTATATTGAAATAACTCTGGATAAACTAGCAAACTTTTCATCATCATTATCATCATCATCAGTCATCAAATGTTTTGTCCCATTCGATTTATATCACAAAATTCAACCAGAAATTTTCATTCTCATGAACATTGTTGTGTATGAAACCAGGGCACCATCCGGTCAGATTTAGTATTAAGAACATTAAACGTTCTCTCTGATTCATTGACTCAGAGAATTGTATTGTTTTTGTCTCAAACATAATCATAACCTGCGTTTCCTTCATGCTGACTCTGTACCCCTCATTACCAGTAGGGCAGACAGAATCAGTTTGTCACTTTTAGAATGAAAACTCTCTGCTGCTCTCATTTCATCTTATAGTAAGTATCACACATGATAACAGGGAATTTAAATAGAGTATATTTTCTGTCCATATGACTCATTAATTATTTTTCGTCACTAAATATGGATAAATAAGAGAGGAGTTTCTACATAGTAAATTCTTTATATTGTTATATTTCCTATTGCTCAGCGGTATTTTCTATAGAAGTAAGAGAACTGAATAACCGGAAGACCATTGTTGTTTTTTTGGGTATCCGCAGCTTGGCAGTATTTCATGCCTGTAGTTATTCCATTTGTCATTGCTGTCAGGTCTTTTCTTCCATTGTTAGGTTAATTCCTCTCGATGTAGAACGTCTCGCTTGAAACTGCTGTGTATATTTTTAAGACGAAACCTCCACTTGCTGAAGTTAGCTCCGTCACTTCATCTCTTTGTCTTGAGACATTTTATCAACTCTACTTCATAGGGTCCTTCTTCAGGTTTTGGTGAAGAGAAGAGTTTAAGTTAAACTGGCGTTTACGTTTATTGGTAGAGCTCAACATGCCATTCACATCATCTGCGAGTGACAAACCATAACTCTCTATACTGATTTGACTGGTGTAGTTAGCATTTGTGTGATTAAACCTGTTGTGAACCATGTTATATTTACATTATTGGTGAATTTTTTAGCAAAACCCAGGTCATGTTTGTTATTGACTGATACAGCCATAAGTCACATCAACATCATTAACACATGCACGCCATTTCTTTTTATCTCTCTACTTTATAAGCCAGTTTTGTGTAGGTGAGTGGGTTTTGTTTTTGTTGTTTTTTCTTCATAATTTGCAAGTCGAGTGACAGGTCTTTAAAAGACAGTTACTTGGCCAACCCTCTCGCTAGCTTCAATTTCTCTACAACCGCCTCCCATGAGTTTGCAATTGCTGGCGTAGACGAGTTGTAAAACCTGAGAAATCATCCGAGATGTTTTTTCTGCTCAACACAGTTATTTTCTTCACCCCCCAGTTTTATGAGCATATAAAGAAGACAAGATATCTTTTAGCTTTTTAGTATTTTGTCTCTCAATTTTAATTTTACATTGAAGATGTACATAGAAATATCAGCCTACTTTTCATTATAAGGGTAAGATTTCTACCACTGTGATATTAGCTACTACCAAAGATTTTATCAAAATTACTAGTTGCTGCACTGTGATGTTACATCTGGAATCCATGGGTGTCACAATTTGGGAGGGCAGTGCAGAAAAAAGGTATGGTAGCATTAACGGTCAAAGTTGCATTACCCTTTCCACATACACAGAGATGCACACACAATATGTCGAAGTGATTGGAAGGGGAGTTTTGACCAGGAGCTAAGAGAATCTGCCATTTCTTGATGTCCGAGTGCATAGTCTAGTAATTCTTATAAAATCTTTGGCTACTACCAATGTAACATCATATCATCCATCACCTGTAGTGACATCTGAGATTATTTTATAGGGTAGCTCCCATTTTTTGTTACTGTTTTTCTTTTACTTTTATTATTTAAAAAAACCCTCAGCCTCAACAGCATAATCTGTAAAGCGTTAAGTGGTAGACCCATGACAGGTTGGAAAAGTTGCAATGTGAAACAAAGTTGGTTCATTTGATTTGATCGCTATTACCACAGCCCTTGCCTCCTCATTGTCAAGTTTGTGTGAGAAGGAGAAGTCCAATTATGTGAAAGTTAATGAGCTAATCTTTAATAGTTTTTATGTTATATCTCCACAGGCACTGAGTTTTTTCAGATTCTGTGAATCTGTAAAAAAAAAAAAGGAAACATTTTGGGATAAATGTGTTAAATTCCTTCACACCTAGCTAAATGGCATAAAATATGACTTCAGGTCGGCGTAAACCTTTTGGTCACTACCACCACTACTATATAACATAAACTTTGTGAGATCCTTAGAATCTTTTCATCTCACAATCACGTATCTCGGGGGTTTTGCCACCCCAAAATGAACTTGGATGTATGATAATTTCTCTACGCTCTTAATTTATACTTAGTGACATGTAGATAGATGGACTTGTATTTCTGTGCCACAGGCTAGTCACAGAGATGGTCATGAAATATATTATAATTATAATGTGATATTTTTTTCTCCCTTGTTCCCGTGATGCTGAGGTGGAATGTTTATTTCTATCTCGGCCCATCCTTCCCCCCTCCCCCTCCCCCCACCCTCTACCCATGCTGGTGGTCAAACAAAATAAAGTACACATGCAAAAAAAAATTGAATGTCTTGAATTTGTGTGGGATCGAACTTGGGTCTTTCACATGATAGGCAAAGAACTTAACCATTACACCACAGACACAGGCCCAGAATGAGAGAGACAGCGATGCCATGGCCACAGCTACAAGCACCAATGAGGCTTTGAAGAACAAACTATTGGCCTATCTTCTACGCACAGTTTGAAGAGCCTAACCACTACACCCTACACAAATCACGTTGGCCTTGATAGGCAGGGTCGAAGTAGCCTAACAGTGTTGCAAGGGGTGCACATTGTAATTCAAAATCAAACAAAAACGAACTGGCGTCTATGGTGCTATGGTTGCCATTTTAGCTTGATCATGTGATTGTTATAAGGGATGTATAGGCCTACTTGACAAATTTTAATCAAATTAGACAAAGCTATAGCCTAATATTTCCATGTTGTGAACAAGCTTTGAGAATGCGACACAAGGGAAGCAACCCAAATAATATCATTGGGATCAGCAATTTGAAGTAAGATTAAAAGAAATTAGAAAGAACTTCCTTCAAGTGTACCACCCTACCTTAAGGATTTCACGTCTGTGTATGACATATTCTCTGACTCTTCTCTAGATTTCACGTAGCCTATCCCTGGTGGATCCAATCCAACACTTTCTTTGTTATGCAGTTGCCTGGTTTCTTGTCCAATCCATAGTAATTGTCTTCTTCCAATTCACTCAATATTTGGAACTCAGCAGATGGACCTATTCCAAATGTTCACAATAAAAATAATAAGTAGGCCAACAGATGTCACAAGCAAGGAAAATGTCTGCAACAACAAAGTTTAATTGAAACAATTAAGTCAGGCTAAAGTTACAATAATAAATAGATCACATTTTCGAGGTTACAATGTTATGTAACAAGTAGACCAAATAAAAAAAATTCCAAAAGCCCATAGGCCTGATAGGTCACTCAAAGCAAAACAAACAATTAAACAATGTACATTGTAAATAATCATTTTTCTCACAGCCAAAACCATTTTGATAAAATGATTGACGAAAATTTGTATATCTGTACTATCATTAACCTAAAAAAACACCTAAAGCCTCCTCAAGCACATCAATACATGAAATGTAGAAAAAAACATTATGTTGCCGTTGATAGGTGTAACAATGAGAAAAGTGATGTGCAAACTTGAAATGTGAAAGGAAAACGTTACCAGAGATAATAAAGTTCAAAGATCTTAAATAGGACTATGGATTTTGAAAACGGTAAGAGATAGAAACATTCTGTTTTCTACCGATTAATCCTCATCCATTTAAAATTTTTCTGGTACCAAAATCAACTGATTTCATGAAAACCCTACGCGATAGCGCCAGTTTGCGCAAACAGATCCCAATTTTTAGAGGGCAAAAATGACGCTTATCTTGCATTTACCAAGTGCGTCTTGGCGTTGACAAAGAAGATCGCGCCAAAGCAGTTCTGAGGAAATTCCAACTGAGCACAGCTAGATAAGTAAAATAAAAAACTCTATCAGAAATTGGTATAAAAATTTGGTAGAAGCTTGGATTGCGAATTGTCATAACAACCAAGATAACAAAAGGTGGACTTGTGAATTGCATTGTACCTGATCAATTGAAAAAGACAGCTTCATCAATTTGATACTCCCAGAAACATCCATCGCTTTCTAGCTTCGAACAATAAAACATAATTATTTCTTTTTGTAAGACATAAAACTAGACTAGAGCTTGATAGACATTATTCCTTTTCGAAAAACAGTGTTAACCATATTTCTGTTGCCTTACAGTGGTTCCTAGCAGTCCTTCTCTTTGATATACCAGTGCACTGTTTAATGCCATAACATTAAAAAGGGCCTTGCTCCGCTAACTTTTTTTTAAAATGCCTTCTCTTATCAACATAATCTTATCAAGTAGCCCAGAAAAAACTTACATGGCCAGGGAATGGTGCGCAAAAAACGGTTTAGAATTATTCGAGTTTAGAATCAATCACTATAAAAAAAAAACCTGTATAACAGCATTATTAATACTGGTGCTGTATTGTTTTTTATAGAAATTACTAACGTGCATTGAACTGCCATAATCATGAAGAAACAACAAGCTCTAATATGCCTTTTTGTTATTAAAACGTTTTTTCCATAAAAATCTAAAGAAAAGTCTATTAATTTCCTTCAAAACACCCACAGG
>JAUKPP010281692.1:0-10628 GCA_032273245.1 Phyllaplysia taylori
ATGTCACTAAGTGCGGCAACTACAGAGCAACTCCGTTGTTCAATTGGCTAAACAGCCGTTGAGTTTGAGCGGTAGCGATGATGGCTGAGCAGGATAGCTGCTATGATTGTGATTGACGTGCGTACTGCTGCCCCTCCCCCCCCCCCCTCTCACCCTGTCCAAGACGGAACCTTCGGAAGACGGAACCTTTATTTGACTCCCTTTCGATTCCGTCTTAGACAGGTTCGACTGTACTTGTAGTCACAGACATAGTCTTTGCAAACCCTTTCTTGTTGCCTGAGGATCCACACATTAAACAACTACATGCATCACCTGCTCTTTGTTGTATCTGCTTTTACCCTTAAGTCATTTTATGTGTGACTGTACGCATATACTCGTGTCCTCATACTCTTACAAAAATACAGTTTAAAAAAAGAAAGAAAAATAAATGGGGAAAAGTATGTAGGCCTACTTCCTTACTCACAAAAGGCAAACAGAAATATATTTACCTATCACTTTACAACATTTTCTAAATAATGTGATCTGATCTGTTCTTCACTATGAAAGAACTCTCGAGATAAGACAAGACAAAAAAAAATATGAATAAATACGATATACAGAGGGCAACTCACACTCTTCTCATTTTCTAGAACATTTAGTCCTTGTTGGATTTCTTCAGCAGATCTTTCAAATCGTCCCACTGGGTCTTTCTGGAAAAATTGAGGGCAGACAAACCTTCACTAACTCCTAAATGACACTAAATTATATACAATTTACTGAAAGAAAGTTGTTGATTTACTAAACATACTAAAAAGCAAAATTACAGTAAGTTTTGAGTTATTTATTTATAGAGGCATCAGCTTCTTTGGCTGTTTTAGCCTTAGCAAGATTACAAAAGCAGTGCCCATGAACAATAAGAAACTTCTTAGATGATAACTGCACATGGAACAAATCATTACTTCTTCCAATCTTTTTTTTTTTTATTTCGCAGCATGATTGGAAGAGTACAAAGTTTATTTTGCAAAGAATAGCAAGTCGAGTAAAATAAAGCAACAAAAATAACATTAAAAAAAAATAAACTGCAAAAAGAGGCCAAAACCTGCTTCCCAGTAGCCCAAAAGAGCCTTAAAACCAGGATAAAGGGGTTTCTCAACCAAGAGCACAAATATATAATATATACTCTTTTTAAAAAAAGGAAACACATAAGTGACTGCATAGTATGCGATTAAATTCATTTTAATAACAGGTTAATAACTTTAAAGTGAATGAACAAACATCCATTTTTGGACTTGACTGACAACACTGTCTTAATGAACAATTTTTGAGTTTCTGGAAATGGAAAAACAAAATAACTTACAATGTTTCCTGTGTGCTAGCATGTGTGGGTCTGTGAGGGTGTGTGTGATTGTGTATGTGTGTGTGTGTGCATGTAGATCAGATGACAAAATGCAATTAACATACCTTTTGAGCTATTACTTGCTCCAAAACTCGTTCTGCCTCTTCCTGATGAATGATCATAATATCATAAGAATATTGTGAAAAGCACACAAAAAAAAAGAGTTTAATTTTTTTAATTTTTTTTAAGGAGAGACAATCAAACCAGCTGTGAGATTGTAGGTCTTGATTAAACACCCCATGCAACACTAAAATACTTTAGCACTTCCTACAATTACAATCTTAGCAGCTGTTGTCAAGATTTTGTGGATCTGACTTTTTTTTTTATCAATTCCCTTTGTTTTTCCTCCCCAAGCAGTCATACAGAAGTATAATGAAAATGTAGCAATGACAGATTGATGAAACATTGAGATGACTTTCCTATCCACAGAAAAGTAGTTCGAATTTCTGACACAAGACACTTGTTGGTTTATTTTCTTTTGAACACTAAATGCCTGGGAGTGCTATTCCAGCTTGTCACCAAAAAAAACATCAAAATATTCAAATTCGTTGGGCCGTCTCAACCCTTTACCCTTCTACTATTACTGACTCAGGTAAGTTGGCACTTACTCTGAAGTCTGTAAACACCTCTCCTCACCCCCCTCCCCCCGACCAACCCCCCCCCCCCCACACAAACACAAAATGGCACGGCAATTATGTAAAATGCATTGCATACTACGCAGATTATGCTGACTAAATTCTGTTAAGACTACGTGGCGTTCAAAAATAGAGGAGGAAATACTACACACTGCCAGAAAGCACTTGCACTTAGCAAAATTTGAGTGATCTACTCCTTGCCATTTAGTTTCTTCACATTTTCTGAAATGTGTCACATATTTTGGGGCATTCCAAAATTATACAGGGTGTTTTTTTATATTGATCGATTCTAAACTGAAACAACTCTAAAACGGTAAGAGGTAGAAACATTCTGTTTTCAACCCATTAATTCTCATCCATTTAATTTTTTTCTGGTACCAAAATCAACAGATTCTATGTACACCCTGCAAGACAGCGCCAGTTTTCACGAACAGACCCCGATTTTTAGCGCGTAGAATTTACGCTAATCTTGCATTTACCAAGTGCATTAAGTGCGTTTACAAAGCAGATCGCGCTACTACAGTTCTGAGAAACTTCAAAGTGAGCACAGCAAGAGTGGCATAATCCTAATCTCAATCAGAACTTGGAATAAAAATTTGGTATTGGTAGAAACTGGTAATGTGAATTGCTATGACAACAAAGATAGCAAAAATTGGATTCACAAACTGCCTTGTGCCCTATCAATTAAAAAAGACGACTTCATTGATTTGATACCCCCTGAAACACCCATCGCTTTGTAACTTCAAACAATAAAACCCAACTTTCTTTTTTGTATGACATGAAGCCAGAGCTTGGTAGACATTATTCTTTTTGGAAAATGAGTTTTAACCAACTTTTTATTGTCTTTCGATGATTCCTAGCAGTCATTCTCTTTGGAATACAAGTGCCCTGTTTTGACACCATGGTCTAGATCGGGCATTGGTCCGCTAATTGCCTTCTCTATCAATAAAATTTTACAAAGTAACCCACACAAAACTAAAAATGGACAGTGAATAATGTGCAAAAAATCGCTTGCCTTTACCTCTTTCTGTTTTAATGTTATTTCAGTTTAGAATCGTTCAATATAAAGAAAACACCCTGTATTTCTTCGGGAAAATTCCAAGTGAAAAAAACGTACCCATCTAACCATATTCTAATATAGTAAAACACACTTTTTCAATCAATAGATTGCTTGAGGGCCTTCATAATACTATTATCTATCTATTTTTATTTTAAATAGGCAAGGAAAATTTTAACGTCATATACTTTAATGGATGAATATTGGTGGAAGGACTTCGACTGTCGTAAAAAGAACAGGAGTGAAAACCAAGCTTACCTGATATTTCTGCCAGGTTTCTGAGCTGCAGTGTTCTTGAGGCTTTGATAGAATTTTGCCAGTGACCCCAAAGACTTCAGTGGAGTTGTTAGAGGCAGTTGCTGTTGTGCCCTGAAGAAAAATGTCAAGACACTTGTTGGTTTATTTTCTTTTGAACACTAAATGCCTGGGAGTGCTATTCCAGCTTGTCACCAAAAAAAACATCAAAATATTCAAATTCGTTGGGCCGTCTCAACCCTTTACCCTTCTACTATTACTGACTCAGGTAAGTTGGCACTTACTCTGAAGTCTGTAAACACCTCTCCTCACCCCCCTCCCCCCGACCAACCCCCCCCCCCCCACACAAACACAAAATGGCACGGCAATTATGTAAAATGCATTGCATACTACGCAGATTATGCTGACTAAATTCTGTTAAGACTACGTGGCGTTCAAAAATAGAGGAGGAAATACTACACACTGCCAGAAAGCACTTGCACTTAGCAAAATTTGAGTGAGGGTTGTTAGAGGCAGTTGCTGTTGTGCCCTGAAGAAAAATGTCAAAGGATTATGTAAACATTTTACACAGAGGTTTACTATGTATACTCCTCTACGAACCTGATCCCATGTGGCTAATTATATTTATCGACTGACCCATTTCTTCAGATCCAAAATTATAACCTCAATACAAATTTATATTTTCTGTCTTCAATGGTTCAATTTATTTTCGCCCAGGTGTAAATGGGTACCCGATTATAGACAGTGGAGGATCTTGTCCGTATGTTAGTGTTTGAACGCTTGTAAAATGGCAGCTTGCACTGTATGCTTCCCGGAAAGTTAAGAAGGTTTCAGGATGACTTGGTCTGCTGGGGTAATAATGATTGTAAAGCGCATAGAGCCAGTAATTGGGATATGCGCTATAAAAATGCAATCCATTATTATTATTATCATTCAACTGGCAGGTCCTGTGTCCTTTTGCCTTAAAAACAGCCACATAGAGGTGGCTTAGAGGGTCGCCATGTAGCCTACACAATCCTGCCCTTGGCCATATGACCATAACAAGTGCACAGTCAGGGTTAAGGCATACAAATACTTCTGTAACGTATCAAATTGAAGTTTTTTGGCCTATAGGTAGGCAAAACACATGTAGCCTACATGTATTTTCTTCACCAGAAGAAAAATTCACATATCATTGCACTTGTAAAATAAAACGTACAGTGACCACCACCAGCAATTGATAATGTCTGATTTTACCTCAATGTCTTTCAAAAGACAATCTGCTTGACGGCCAGCATCCGACAAAAACTTCAGAAACTTCACCTCTCCTTCTGTACTGTCCAGTTCATTCGTTAAGCTGAAGAAAAAGAAAAATGACTATTTTAAGATGCCATGCACAATCCATAGGGCTTCTTAAGTTGTGAAATAAAAAATGACATCACAAACTATCCCATGCACTGGACGTTCAGGCATTAAAATCATGTCAACACGTGAACATTTGAAAAATGTTATAATGTGTGTCTTTTTAAAAGAAGTTAGTGCCACATAAACAATAGGAAAATGACATCAAGCCTTGAAAAAGTATGTCTTGCAACCTGTCCAAATGAGTCACAAGTCGTAGATCATCAAGGAGAGAAAAAGCCCTGCAAAATCAATTTGGTTCTAAGAAGTTTAATTTTTCTCTAGAAGTATATGAATCCATTTTCATTTCTGATTGCCTTCATTTTATATTTTGGGGGAGGGGGCATATAGGGAACCTCACTCTCCTTGCGTTAAAATCAACATACATGTTTGCTCTGATCATCTGCGAAGAACACATTGCGCAACTTGAAAACCACTTTTCTCCCCTTTTCTTCTCATCTTTGGGTTTGTAGTTGAGCACTTATAAATAATAAAATTTTTGTGCCTAATTGAGTTAACAATAACAGGATAATATTTTTACGATATGGCATTGGCCTTGTAGTGATATCAATAATGTTCATAGAGCAAACTTTTGCTCCCAACTCAATTTGACTGGTCGTGTGTCAATTAATTGTAATGAATAAAATTTACTTGTTTCTTTTACTTTCACTACAACAATAAGGTTTGGTTTGGTTGGTTACCTATTGTACATCCCTTGCAAACACTGTAAGGCCAATTAAGAGACGGGCCTTCGCCCCTGCCTATCAGTGCCAATCCAGGCTGACAGGAACGAATCCCAGCAGAAAAACAAGATTGTCCGCACGTGGGATCAATCTCAGGTCTTCTGCATGATAGGTCAAGAGCCTAACCATTGTACCACAGATAACAGTGAGGAAGCGATAAAAAAAAGTTTAAGAAGTGCTTGAACTGTTGTAAGAATTTTGTTTAATCTTTAAAAAAGCATGTGGGTAGGCCTATCATAAAGCATGGAGAAAAAGATGGTGGTAAAAATTATTTTTTTGCATAACCGAAAATTTTGATTTGTTCCATTTCTGCACTTACCTACCCATAGAATTTGTAGCTACTGACTGGAACCTTTACCTTGTCATGACATTGAGAGTCCTGGAGAATAACTTGTAGATATCTGTTTTCTTTCTGTCTTCATTTGTGTCATCTGCATCATCTATCAGTTCCTGTGGCTGGAAACCTACGTACAAGTCTGGATATAGATCACGTAGGACGTCTTGTTCTTGAAAATCCATAGCCAGGAACTTGCACTTCAACCTGCTTTATATTTCAGACAGGAATAAATAAACAAACAACAGTGAGTGAGCTCCAGTAAAAATGTCAACCTTATTAATTTTTGGGAAAAAAAAAATGAAAATTTTATATAGTAGTCTACGCCTAAGGTCCCGGTCCTTGGGAGCAATGAAACCATGGGACCTTACCCAAACCATCAAGAGGAAGACTTGGGATAATTCGGTTGAGACCATTTCATACCTTCACGTAATCCCGTTGGGGCACACGTTGTGGCCTACCCCTAACCCTCTCTTGGTCGAGCATAACAGCATAGATTTGATATTCACAAGACTAGTTGCGTCAAGGACAGAAGCAATGTGAACAGTTATAGCGCGTGCACCAGAGCCTCTGTTTTTGAAATGTTTCATGAAAAGTTAAAGTGAGACCTAAGGGAACTTAGTCGTTTCAAAGCCGGACCTTAGAGGTGACTTTTACTTAGAGTAAAAATCATGTTTTCATATAACTGCAGGAAATTATGCGAACCACGACAAAAAGCGACAGGAACTTAGGTATAGACTACAGTAGTACAAATGTATTCAGAGAAGACAAACTGGATTACAGACATAATAATGGATATTGGCTCACATCTGCCGAATCCCGAAGACATGTGGCACAGCCCTTTGTTCACAGAAGCCCAATCCAGTACAGGGTTAACAAAAATACATTGAGTCTTTTAAAGTCCTCTGCACATTTACGGGCAGGGACATGGCACCGTGGAAAACTTTTCTTTTGTACTAAAAGTTTCGCCTGAATTCGGTGTAAGTTTCTATTTCATGAGCTGATAAGGAAAGTCACCTTCAAAATCAGGATATTTGTCTCTGTACAGCTACTAAAGTGTTGGTATCAATGGGCGCTTCGATTGAGTGAACAATCGAATAATTATTATAATAACGGTTATATATAGCCTCTTCCAATAAAAATTTCAAACTCAAGGCACTTAACAGAACAGTAGAATAACTCATATTGACATGGACAATTGACGATTATAGAGAATTTTTTAAAAAGCTCTGCTACAGATTAAATGTCACAAGCACTAAAACTCATACAACAAATCAATTATGCTCTAAAAATTTATGTTCAGTACAAGTCAGAAGTACATTAACTAGCTTATTTAACTAACCTACAGAATGACCAAGTAATGCCCAAAAAAGAATATTTTGGACATACCTAGTTCAGAAGAAGAATGAAATCCGCACAATTTTTGTTTGAATCCTGATCATTTACACCAAGCAAATCTGGAGGCAGGTATTTAAATCTAGATTTAGTAGTTCGAGACTCTCCCACTCCGTTGAAGAGCCTAGCTCGATGATTTCCCACGCGAACAGTAGTGCCTCCATTAAGTTCCAACAGTCAGGGGTAAAAATGGAGTAGAAATTCTCAAAGATTCAGAATTTATTCTTGCCAGGCTGTGATGACTTACAGGTGACGACATTAAGTAAACTTTTTTCCCCTTTCTTCTCTTTTTTCCCCAAGAAGGGGAAATGAAAGAGCATTGATAATACTATGCCTACAACCAGGAACTTCAGATTGTTTGTTTTGTTGATGTTTGTATGGCTTTATTCATGGCACTACATTCATTCCATTGGGAAATTGTCACGTGGAGAAAGAAGGAAAGGCTTGGAGTTGGAGTAAATTATATCAACTTCTTTATAGAGACACCCAACCAGAGTGCCTGCCAACCATTCACCATCCCGACATAATAAATTATATGAGATATTCTATATTACAGCAAGCTTGAAAAATCGGCAGTGGATTGTTTGCCAGGAGCTGTCCTGCAACAGTTTCAAGCCAAATTCTCATTGCCATTTAGACTAATTCTTCTGGGAGGTTACAGGGGGGCTTGCCCGGGGCCCCTGATTAGGCTAAGTCATCCTCAATCCAAATTTTTCGGGGTTTCAAGGAACTCCCCCCCCCCCCGACTACTGATGCTGCTGGTCCCACGGTTGATACCAGGGGTCTCATTCAGAATTTCTCCCTATTTTTTACAAACTACAAACAAGGGGGGATGTAACATAATGCTATTCTATGATGAGTCTATTTCATCGTTACTGCCCTTGGTGTCATTGTGTTATTGTTCATGCCCATTTGTGTCAGCCCCCTTGTTTATGCACTGCCAGCTCCCACTGTTGATACCGGACCAGGAGTGTCGTTCTGAATTTCTTCCAAAATGTAATAATATGATTGCTTGACCTCCCGAATAAGGTTGTGACATGGTTACAACAAGAGGGGTTGGGCTAGGGTTCACATTATTCTATCTAACACCGACAATTCATTCAAAATTTCTTTTATTCGAATGTAGTTGGAGAATTTGATGTCTTGCTGACTTTGACACAATTTGCTGGTTTGGTTTGGTTTGCTAAAACGTTTGCAGAATTGCCCATTTAAAAGCATTTAGCTTCAGAGAGTGAACCCAAAGCTTTGTTCTAACCTTCCTCTTTCTATTTCTCATAACGAATAACGGGAGCGGTGACACAAAGTTTCAATCGTATAAAAGCCAAATGAAGCCAAAAAAACAGCCCTGTGGTGCAATGATAGGCTCTTCGCCTATCATGAGGAAAATCCAAGTTCGATCCCACGTGTGGGCGATCTGCAGATTTTTTTCTGCTGAGATTTTTCCCTTTCAGCCTGATTTGGCCCGGACTGGCTGGGGTCAAAGTAGCACATCTCTTAAATGACCTTACAGTGGTGCAGGGGACATAAAACTGGTAGTGATAACCAAAACAAATGCTATGCACAGAGTAAGTCTACGAATATTGTTTTTGCCCGCGAGCCAAAATCCATATATAGTCGGAAAACTCTCATCCACTTTTATCTCGTTACGTCACTCGGTACGTCGATTCACCACCTCCAACTCAACCATCGGCTTCTTTGAATTTTAAGTCAAAGAAATAGAAATAGTCTTAGTTTTTCGTCCACCACCAAAAATGCTGATATTGCGGACTACATGCATTGGCAGGAAAACCGGGCCATATCGTTTTTTATTTCTTTTTTTCTTTATATTTTATTCCTTTGATTCAAAGATCAAAGAAACCAGCAGTAGTGTTACCCATTGCGTCATGAACTGAGCCACCTTTTTTAATTAGTAACACGATAACAACAGATATCATACCCTACCAAGCACCGTCACATTTATTTATAAAATTAGAAACTGTAGGTAGGAGTTGATAGCACGCATTATCTTGTAAAATCATTTTAGAAAATACAAAGAGTTCATCATAAAGGTTAAATAGTATGTTCCTCTGTGCGCACTTGGTACATATGAGCATCTTCTAACTTTTCAGGCTAATTAATGAGTTATCGCTCTCTTGATGAATTCTTTACTGTCTCAGTCCCATTTTAGTGACACAAAGACCTGGTACAAGCTGTTCGTTTTTGGAGGCATTTTCTCTATTGTCCCATCAGTTTCGAGATAATGTTTTGGTTTAGCGCCTCTGATTGATTAACAACGGTGCCTTTTTTTTTTTTGTCGAATGGTGAGTTGTGTTGAGTTTGTTTAGGCTTCTAAGACAGGAATAGGAGGATGTTAGGCATGAGCCTGGGCTACTTTGTAGTTTTGTGTATTGTGTCTACAAAACCTGCTCCCATTTTCTTAGGCTACTTTGAAAGCATTCCTTCACATTCGCAGAACTGTTTCTCTCCATTCTCTCAGTCTCAAGGCTCTTCTTCATCTTCTACAGTCTACAGTACACACCATGACGTTAGAACTATAGGGTTCCCATCTCCACTCGCCTTTGAAATTTTGCCATATCCAACTGGCACTCTGGTAACATTTTGGAAAATTTTTTTTTACATCATGCTTAAGGGCACTAAAAATGGAAATAAAAACTAAAATTACAGCCCTTAAGGTGCTCTCATTTCTTTGTTTTGAGATGGAATCATAATGGTCCAAAATTTACCTAAAAAGTTAATTCATGGGGCAGCGAGGTTCTATCTCCACAGTTTTTCTTATGACTAGCATAGAAGCGTTGGCAAATGATGTTCTTTCTTCTTTCCTAAAAGCATTATACTTATCAATTATAAAAACCAACAAAATATCCCCCAGAACTATTAGCTCAAAAGTGCCTGTGGTGTAATGGTTAGGGTCTTTGACGATCACGCAGAGGATTAAAGTTCAAGGCCAACAAAGGGCGAAAGGGTAGGGTTGGTTTTATTTGTTATGAAGTATCTCTGTCCCTAAACCATATTGCTGCACTATGTTTTTATTGGACTTTCGTGGTCAAGATCTTACTGAACAGAACTGTTTTTGGAAAACTAAACCTAAACTTAGATCTATAACCAGATATCTATTGCTAATTGGTGTACCTAGACTTATCTAGATTTATGAATAGCATATAGACTAGATATAGGCCTATTATAGGTAGACTCTAGTATAAAAAATTTGCCCCGATAAATCTTGAAAATAAATATAGATCTATGGCTAATATGCCTATTAAATTGCATAGGCCTACTAGATCTAGTAGGTCCTGGGTAAATTAATAGCCTTCTATGTGAGGCTATTTGTAAAAATATAATATATGCACAATCAGATAAATATATATCTATATAAGCCTCTAGGTAGTTTCATGAAAATTTCAAAATCAATGAATCCTTTTAAAACCTGTATATTTAAATTCTGCATGAGAAACCA
>JAUKPP010281703.1:0-10628 GCA_032273245.1 Phyllaplysia taylori
CTCTCTCTCTCTCTCTCTCTCTCTCTCTCTCTCTCTCTCTCTCTCTCTCTCTCTCTCCCTCTCTCTCTATCTCTCTCCCTCTCTCTCTCTCTCTCCCTCACTCTCTTCCGACCGCCACACTCTATCTCGATTTCTCTATCTCTTCCCACCTCTCTCTCCCACTTCTTCTCTCTCCCTCCCCGTCTGCTCCCTCCATTTCCCCCTCTTTTCCCTCTCTTCCACCCTTCTCTCTCTCTCCCCGTCTCTCCTTCCATCTTCTCCTCTCTCCCCCATCATCCCCTCCTCCATCTCCTTTCTTTCCCTCCGTCACACACCCCGACACAGGCCCTGAGATGTTGGCGCCACGGTATCATTGAACAAAAGTCTCCGTCCTAATTAGAGCCGCCGGCATTACTCGCCTGAATGCTCCTGGGCTGCCAATGTGCACTGGCAATTACACGCGCCCGACTCGTTGTCCTTCAATCCTTGCTGAGCCCAGATTAAGTCTCTCCCTACCGGCGCTCTGTCCCAACTCAACCCAACCCAACCCAACCCAACCCAACCCAAACTGGTCCTTCTGTCGCCCAGCATCGGGCGGAGATGTAGACTGAAATCGAATGAATCATGTTACAGGATAGGTTTTCTTTCTTCTCTTTTTCGACTGAATCTGAAAGCATCGAGAGAATTTTTATTCCAAAGTGGCCACAGCCTACCGATCAAATTCAGACTCTCTTTTTGCATATATTTGTTTGCATACTTCGGTTATGAGAAGTTGACTATTATTATTTTTATATCAGTAATTGTAGCCATGAGAATCTATTCTTTAATGAGTTGCGTTGACAGTCTCATTTTGGGCTGTAATTGTAAGGAAAGTCCGTATGTTTAACATATGTAGATATTTTGTTCGTAAAATGTTCAGACTTGTACTCCCATAGTTCTGACTTATCTATTGATACAGAAGTCAGTATTTTCCTTTTTAGCCTACATACATGTACTATATTAACATAGTATATAAAATGCCAATCCTTATATTTTATTCGATATCAACATCGTATTTTCCCGCACAGCAGAGCCAGTCTTTCCAGATTGCTCTCTCGCGCGACTCTTTGTCCAAGCAAACACGTCAGTTAGCGCACGGGGACTGACAGCGTCTCAGCCCTGCTTGGCGGAGTACAAGGACGCCGAGCTCTGTGTCCGCTCCTACAACCTCGTCAGTTCACTTTTGTCAACACGACTGCTACAAGAAACTTTACTGAATACAAATGTATATTTTTATAATAGCCTACACTTTGACTAAAAGAACGAAAAGGGAAAGTACATGACAATCAAACCTGTCTAAGACGACCACCCAATGTCAAGAAGGACAGTAATCATATTAGACAGGTGGTCGTCTTAGACAGGGAGAATAATAATTTCTAAAAATGCAGTTATGGAGTCGATGGAAAGTGGTGGTTTGTGCAGGTGGTCGTTTTGCACAAGTGGTCGCTTGAGCAGGTTCGACCGTATTACTATATTATGTATTATGAATTGTGTCCCCTCGGGTTGAGTGAAAGCAATATACGAGGAACATAATTTATCATAGAGGCAATAACAACAGACAGACATGCTATTCAATCGTTGCTGTTTTAATATAGAAGTGGGTAAGGAGATGAGTGACTCTCCAACGGAGATGTTGTTACGAGAGATCCATTCGGATTCAACTATGGTGGTGATCGGAGTATAGAAACACGTAGAGAAACACATGTATGTATACTGTGTATTGAGGTTGCGGTGTATGATTATTTTCTCTACGTGTTTTATTATAAATACTTGTCCACGTATAAATGATTTATTGGTGCGTGTAGATTGTATCAATATGGTGCTTTACTCGTCGTGTGCCATACCGGGGCAATTGCCAAGGTCACATGATAAAGACTTTAGAGAACTGACCACTCTTGACCAGTAGCGACACTCGGTGATAATGTGATTAACTCGTTTGCCTTGGTCGTGGTGGATCAGGGGATGTGTCCGGCTGTTTGGTTAACAGCTGTGGGCTGCCCTCTGCTCCCGGTGACTGCCCCGAGGGGAGAGGGCAGAGAGAGAGAGAGAGAGAGAGAAGGAAGATGAAAAAAGAGAGACAAATGAAAGAAGAGAGAAATGAGAGAGACGCAGATGGACAGACCGAAAGAGACAAAGGGAGGAGAAAGAGAGCAGACAGTGAGTGAAAGAATTAAAACAGAAAGACAGAAGGAAAAACAGAAAGAATGAATGACAATTCGCATAGAAGGAACAAAAAGAGACAGAAAGAAAATAGAAAGAAAAAGAAAATGTCGAAAAAGTCAACAGAAAGAAATAAAGAGAGGGATAGGAGGAATGAGAGAGAGAGAGAGGGAGATAGAAGAGAGAGCGAGGAGAAGACAGATAGAGAGATGAAAGAAAAGGAAATGGAGAGAGAGAACGGAGAGAAAGGGAGCAATGCACTTTGAGAGTCAGCACGAGAGTCGTAACTAGAGAGTCTCGAGCTCTTGGTTATGGCCGTAACTCAAACCGCAAGGCAGAGCGCCATTCATTCCTGGCAGTAGGCAAACTACTCACGAAACCACAAGCGCGTGGTTTACTCTGGTTCGCTCTGCGCGGTTCGACCTCATAGTCACCCGTGTTGGGTTTCATCCTGTTATGGGTACCGTTCTCCGGAATGGCTAAGCCAGAACTGGATATCGCCGTCTTCATTACTAACATCAACAAGAAGAAATTTCCTCGCCTTCAATCTGCCAGATGTCACTCTATTTCCACTCGACTTTTCGCTCTCTCTGAGGGTTTGCCTTAGTAATGAAGAATAACTAAAAAGATTAGATTTATTGCTAAAAAACCAGGGGTTTCTTATCATACGAGAAAGGCAAAGTGGTTGTATCTGTCACCCAAACATGAAGTCTATTTTACCATGAAGCTCCGGTAATGCCACTTTATTGGATTTTTACATTTTTGTGTGTGCGTGTGTGTGTTTGTGTTCGTTTGTCTGTTTGGGGCTTTTTTGTTCGTTGTTTTTGTTTTGGGGTTGTTGTATTTTCGTTTGGCTTTTTGTATGGTACTTTCTTTCCAGGGGCTATCTTTTTACCTTTCTCTACAACTTTGGATGAATAGTGAAAAATAGCCTAAGAGCTGTACCGAAACCATTGTATGTTTTCTATCAAATAAGAGGCTTCAAATCGTCACCCCTGCTCCCCTTTTACGCCCACGAAAATAGACTTTAAAAAACAAAAAACCCGAAACGCTTTTTTCCTTCACTTACGTCCTGTCAGTCAAAGGCCTGACACCACCATCGCTAAAAAAAAACCTCGTCAACTGATCAAGAAATTTGAGACAGAACAGGAAAAAAATAAAAACCGGTTTCGAGGAGACAAACCTAATTTTGCAACAAGATCTTGGCCATCGCGACGCTTTTCAAAACTACAAATCGTAGGTTGTATTTATTTTAGTGAGAAGCAGTTTCTCTCTCCCCTGGTCAAAGATTCTCTCACGCTCTGCAAACTGCAATGTTCCGAGGCAACACAATACACCAGGATATTCTCTGAAAATCTAACACCAACACCACCAGACGTGGCAGCCAGCAACTACAACAATTAAATGATTGCAACTTGCAACCTGACACATTGCAAGACGGGTCTGCCACAGCGTCGGCCGAGATTCAAAGTGAACTTTCTTAAACTCCCCTAAAGTGTGGATTTGACATCTCCCGGGGAGAAGAATAGAAAAATATACCACATTACTCATAGAAGGTGGTTGCAGATAGAATGTTATAATGTTCTGCGTGCGCTGAGGCTATCAATCATACGTGTATGTAGTGTATGAGCGAGGTAAATACAGCACCATGTGGCTGGACTACGTGCACCCCGGGCTGTAAACGTTTCCCAACATCGTACAGTAGTCTACGCCTAAGGTCCCGGTGCTTGGGAGCAATGAAACCGCGGGACCTTAGGCGAAAGGTATCTTGCTTAACCATCAAGAGGAAGACTTCAGATAACTCGGCTGGGACCATTTCACACCTTGGCGTAATCCTGTCGGGGCAGACGTTGTAGCCTTGTAGTCTACCCCTACCCCCTTCCTCATCGAGCATAGCAACAGAGATTGATATTCACGAGACTAGTTACGTCAAAGACAGAAGTATGAGCAGTGATAGCGCGTGCATCCGGGTCTCTGTTTGGTAAAATATTTCATGAAATGCGGGACCTTTCAAGGCAGGACCTTTCAAGGCAGGACCTTAGCGGTGACTTTTACATGGTAAAAATTCTGTTTCTTAAAACAGCGGGAAATTACGCGAACCGGGTCTAAAGGCGGTGGGTTCTTAGGCGTAGACAACTGTAGACACAGGACAAGTAATGTCTTGGGAAACTCACTGGAACACCCCAGGCTGATCGTGACACTACAGACGTAACTATATAGTGATTGTACACTACTTTTTTCTTTCACGAGGCAATGCGCTTTTAAAGTAAGTTCTACCCGACCGTGAGCGGCTTTTGGAGTTTTTTTCTGTATAGCAACGCACTTCGAGGTCAAAGAGTTCTTTCTTGCAGATTATAACGTACATTTACACGGTTTTCAGAGATTCGTTACTTTGTTTTTATTATTGTTTCTTTTCCCATGATTCATAATAAAAAAGAATAACAACAACAAAAGACATAGAATAAACACAGAGACAATAAACAAAACATTTTTTTTTTAAATGACAACCTTCTCCAACTAAGCTTGGGGTTGACAAACCTATGCCACACACAAGTCCAAACCTTTGAATCCTTCACCATGGAAATTTTGCGGGGGAAAGATTTGTGTATTTTTTCACGATCAAATTTGTCAAAATGCCGCATGTACAGCTCTGTACAAATCAGATATTGATAAGCTGTTGATTATTCAACAAACTAAAAAAAAACTAGACAAGAATCGCGTTCTCCTCACACCACACTTTACATTTTACATCACATTCTCGTCTTCTAGCATAACTTTTGCTGTTCATTTTTCAAAAGTCAATTAATGTGTTCCGTGTGTCTGTCCAGATCTTATCAATGTCATCAGTAAATGCCTTGAGGCAATTTATGTGGCTGGGAAAACAGCTTATCTCGTTTTCCTCCGACATCAGATGATATATGACCACGGTCGTACATCATGGGAATAAAGATACTGCACAATACAGGCTGAGAGCTCCGAGCTTCCTGACGTAACACGTTGAGCAGAAGGCGTGTATTCATTATCTTCATGATTTTTACACCGTTCTTGCACCCATCCGTCTTCTCTACAGAACAGTTATCACAACCCTAATCCTCCTTCTGTGCAACTATTTTTGTCTCGCCATATTCCCGGGGTAGAGGGGATACAAATCCTGGAAGGCTTCCTGCACGACACGCGGATTTATCTCCCTTGTTTTCTCCTCACGTCCCGTCATGGCCTTTGTCCTGTCGTCATACAGAAAACACCAACAACTACGTGACCTAGGGTTGTTTTACTAGAATAATTCATGTTACCACTACGTGAATCATGATAGACACCGTCATCTATTTTTCTACACAACACCCCGCCCCTACCCTCGGCCACCCCCGCGCCACTACCACAGCACTATAAACTCCCTGTAATGCATCAACGCTAACAACAGCGATAGCATTATTCCTTGATTATAATGTGCTTTTTAGAAAAAACATAGACATACTTGCAATACATAACGTACATTGAAAGGTGCATAAATGTTGAGAAATGAAGTTGAAATTATTATCATCTGTAAGGGGTGGGGACTTTTTTTTATTATCTACGTTCACAGCATGTACTAGTTTCTAGAAGGGCATTTTATCGTGTACTACATTGCCTTACCCTTCCTTCATTCAACTATCAATTTATCAGTTTGAGGAAAAAATGTTACTGGCCTATGGGGGAGACACATAAACTCGAAAGTACAAAAATATGACACGATAGAAGTATGAACTCCTCGAAATTATACAAGATACGCCCTTGGCCAATTTCATTACTCGCACAGCAGCTGAGAAACGCTTTTTCCCGATTGATTCCGACATCAAAAGATTCCTAAAGTGAGATCTCCTTCTGAAGATATTGGCTTTTCTTTTCTTTCCTTTTGTCCTATTTAGTATGTTCTGGGGACAGGCTTTTTTCTTTTTCTTTTTGCTGTTTTTGTTTCTCTAAGGCCTAAGGAGTAAAAAAAACCACATCTAGAACTCTTGTATGTTTCTCAATTACTTAAATCTAACTAGGCTCAAGTTTGCTTGCTTGTTTGTTTTTTCTTTCCTGATGGGGCGGTTGGAAGGGGGAGGCTTGAAGACATGCAATCTTTCTGTGGTTGGTTGATTCACCCTTTTCCTCTTTAAAAACTCTTTTTCCTTTGGTTTACATGGACAAGGATTCCATCCAGGCCTAATGAAGTTCCTGCGGATATAAAAGAGACAAGAGTACACAGCATCCCTCAATGCCAAATTGTACGTGATCTCGCCTTGCAATGGCGGCAAAGCCCGATCAGGAAATGTGGCGCCGTATCTATCAAAGCGTTGATCAAAAGGGAAAATAATATCTTGTCTCAAAACTGCTTTATATCGTCTCTAGTTTTCCGATAGGTTGAATCTGTGACATTTCCATTTCTCTCATTGATGTAGATATCACGATTTCGGTTTTCCGACATAATTGGAGATGTAAAAAGGTGAATGTAGAGGCGACCAACTGTCTGTGTCGGGACCTTGAGATTGATGAACATGGCCTGGGATTGAGCCACTTCCCTTTGATCTACATGTAGTTGATATTTCGCAAAGTCAATCCTGTTTTCTTTTCTTTCATTTATTAAATGTGCGTTCGGTTCATTGTCAGGGATCCCTTTTTTTTCTTTAATGTTTCGTTCCATTGTAGTTATATATTTTTATTCCGATGGCAATACAGTCACTCCTTTAAAAAGAAAAATCACGTTTGATTGTCACCTTTCTGCACTTTCTGAAGTACAAAAGAGGACATCAAGTTTCGTAAAACCAAAGGGAAAGAAGGAAAACATGTGAAAACCCATGGACCCCTGCTTGACGTCAGTCTCAGACTTGATCGTCTGCCAACCCCTCTGTAGAGCTAAGCCATCGCCTTACTGCACCGCTAATTCCTTCTCATTCAGTTAGTTCTGCCAGGCAGTCAGGACACAAAGAGACCCCGCTGGACTGCAGCAAACGCCGGGCGGTTTCCCGACATGACGACCTTACAGTCACCCTCTGTCTGCACATTTCCCTTTCGGAGAGCTCTCGACATAGGGTCAGAAGAGACAATAGTATTGTTATTTGTCCATTTCTTCAGCTCTTTCTCTCATTTCTTCTCTTTCTTGAGCCTTTCGTATGAGACAATTTAAATCGTATTCAAATAGCCGTCTAGTTGGCAGAGACAATGACATCGCTATTTGTCCATTTCTTCTTTTCTTCCTCTCTATTTCCCCTCTTTTCTCAAGCCCCTCGAGTGAAATAATTTAAATCGTATTCAAGTAGTCGTCAAGGGTGCTAGCCGTCATCTGGCCCGGTTGTGTGAGAGACAACACCTCGCGGAGTTCAGGCAGCGGTGAAGGAGGATGACCCGATGACCACTGCCGGACTGAGGTGGGAGGAAGCGGCGGCAAAATAAAACATCTTGTCCTGTCAAAAAAGCTGACTTTCTCCGCTCGTTGGTGACAGGGGCGTATTAAATTACCCTCGTGACAGGGGACAAACAGACATAGCCGCACATGCACGGGAGATTTGACAACTGATAAACAAATAATCAAATCAGAAGGCTTTGTAATCACAGAGGCTGTCGTGCGCTCCAAGCAACAAGAGAACATGCACACAATCATTGGCAGCGTCAAATCTTCGAAACGAGAGGGGGCCGTAAATAGCAGAAATAATGCTGAGATGGACAGGCAGTTGGGAGAGTGACAATTGAAGGCAGCTGAGAGGGACATAGCGGCAAAGAAAAGAGAGGGAGGCGGTAAAAAGTGATCGCTTTGGCGCTTTTTTCTTAGGTTTTTGGTTTTAAACCCGTTGTAACACTGTAAGTTTCTTTTACAGACGGGCCATAATTTAGACCCTACTTATCAGACCAAACCACGTTGAGAGGGACGCAACATCTCATCACAAAGACAGAGATGATCTTCCAGCACGAGGATCGAACTCGTCTTCCCCTCCCTACCACTGCGTGATAGGCGAAGAGCCTAACTACTAGACCCCAAACGCCGGTCGTCAGTGATGTATCAGTGTCGCGAACAGCATCAATATCGAGCCACCGACGACCTTGCTTCAAAAATAGCTTGACAAAGAACGATGGATCTTAGACTCTATTTCTTGCTATTATTTAATGACTTTGTCCTTTTATTTTCGGGAGAAAATGCTGGAATTGGAGAACCTACAGTAGTGACTGTAAGCCTATTGGTAAACTGAAAATACCATGTTATATTGTTGAACTTGTTAAAACGACCCCCTGTATAAGACGACCGCCTGCACAAACGACCACTTTCCATTGATTCCCACATTACACGTTTCTTTCTATAATCCATCTCTAAGCCGACCATCTGTCAAAAACGAGTATCTTTCTTCTCGACATTGGGTGGTCGTCTTATACAGGTTTGACTGGATATGGAAAGAGGCAGATCCAGAATGCACTGGGCAGATCAGATTGAAAAAGACAGAAATCCCTACAAGTTACCCCTGGCTGGCGGTGGAGCAAGCCATAACTTAATTCCGTTTTTCCACATAGCCTAATGATTCTTACATGCCTCACAAAAAAATACAAAAAAGAAGCAAATTTTAATGAAAATCATATTATCTAGAGTGCTACTCGAGCCAAACTAAACAAAAAACTTTTTTTTAACACGTTTTCTTTTTTCCCAAACCTCGCATAACAGGTAAGGATAAGAAAGAGACATAGATGGAAAGTTACAGCGAAAGAAAAAAAACGCGAAATCTTACACAAAAGGTGAGGAAGAAGGGAAAAAAAGTGAAGAAAAACACGACAAAAAATGGGGAAATAAAGAATCCTCGCACATCAGGAAACGATACGATACGAAAAGAAAAGAAAAGATTAACAAAGAAATCAGCAAAAAAAAAAAAAAAAAAAAATGGAAAATAAACAAAAAGGGAAGATACTGTAAAAAGAAGAGAACATTTTCTTTTGAGACTTTTTTAAAAGTTACGAGATTTTTTTTAAAGTTACGACTTTCCTTAATAATAACGGGTGCCAAAACCCCGGCGTCCACAGATTAATAAATTACGAAGTGAAATAAGGAGGGCGAGTCGGGAGCTTCTGGATAACGACAGGGAGCAGGGGCAGAGAACACAGGGAGGAGACAGGCAACACTGGGGTTACACTGATTTATGAACACAGACATTTCCGACTTTTTCTACCTCAGACCGGTGGAGGAGATCTGGATAAATTGTTCAGACAATCGAATAGTTTTGTATAACTATAAACAAGAAAGTTTCAGACTAACCTTTCAGAACTTCTTTGGGCTTTTTGTTTTGTTTTGGGGAAATGCCCCATGCAACACTGTAAGGTCATTTACGAGACGGCACCTCCGAATTTTACGCCATCTCCGATAGGAAGGGGGTCGGAGCCATGAAAACTTCGAAAAAATCAAGGTGAACCTCCCCGGATTCGAACCCAGGACCTCTTCATCTGTAGGCGGCGCACTACCGCTCGGCCATCGACAACCCCCTGAACTTCTTTGCTATGGAAGATGCCATTGCAGTTCTTTGACGACAATATTATATAATTTATGCTAATTGTCTTTACATGTTCTTGGCAGGTGGCTTTGAGGAATTGATATGGAGGTACGTGTACTCACTTTGGTATCTCTAAGTTCCTTAGACACATTAAATGGTTTGCTCAGAAACTATTATGAAATGGTTTCAATGACTAAAACGATAAGAAAAGCCCGACGTTGACGAAGAATTTATTGTTGTGTGAAGTGTCAAGAAAGTAAAACGTGTACTCATAGAAAACTATCTCTAGATTGGTTGTTTAGATCTACAACATTCGAGTATACACAAATACGTGAATCGATATGTTATCCGAATCTTTGTGAAACATCTCAGCTTTGTGCCCGCTCTCCGCACCCCACCTAACCTGCTAGTTTCAGAGGCGTTGACTAAAATGGAGGGGCAAAAAATCTGAATGGAGTAAGGCAAGGGAAAAAACAGAGACGTGTAAGGCAAGAACAAAGGCCTGGGGCTGGAGGGATGACAATGAGGTGAGAGATTGGAGCAGAGGCGAGTGTCAGGCTAGAGGCGTAAATCTTACAGGTGAATGGGAGGATCAGTGCGGGGAAAGTCAACCGGGATACGGTAGCCTACTCATCCTGTTTTTGGGGAGATCTTATTTCTTCACTTTTTTTTCTTGGATGGTAGGGCGGGGTGGCGTGTCTTTTTTGCCTTTCTTTTTTGGTTTTTGTTTTGTTTTGTTGTTTATTGTTGTTGTTGTTGTTTGAGGGGTGGGGGAGGGAAAACTTTGATTGTTTTCGTTTTGAGTTCATTTGTGTAGCAAAGAACAGCATGAGATGAGCTACTTGTGCATTTTGCATGGCTTTCTTACTATTCTTACACCTCCTCTCTCCACCCCTCTCTCTCTCTCTCTCTCTCTCTCTCTCTCTCTCTCTCTCTCTCTCTCTCTCTCTCTCTCTCTCTCTC